>KK116633.1:414573-450131 GCA_000611955.2 Stegodyphus mimosarum | reverse complement strand
GAGGTTCTTCTTCCTTAAATGCGTCTTTTCACAAGGGCTATGGGTCCTAAATTCCTCTTCATGGACGACAACGCTCCACCTCATCGCACAGTTACTGTCGAAGAGCTGTTGGAGAGTGAAGATATTGAACACATGGATTGGTCGGCAAGGTCTCTGGATCTAAATCCCGTCAAGCATGTACGGAACTTACTAGGGAGACCGGTGGCAGCACGTAACTTATCGCCAGTAACGATTCCGAAAATGCGATTGGTGCTAAAAGAGGAACGAGCAGCAGTGTCTGAACAGCTCATTAACAACCACATATCCAGCATGCACAAATGATGTGAAACCTGCCTAGCAGTCAGGGGAGATCACATCCCCTATTAAAGACCGGATGTTTCTTGCTGGACACCCATCACAGGGATGTTTCGGCCTTCAGTCGCATTGCGCTCCATGCTACTTTTTCAATAAAGCTTCTTTTTATCCCTCTGATTTCTCTTTTAGTAAGTGTTGCTTACATTACTCATGTCCTTACGTATTGGGGATATTACGGTATTAAATGTGTTGATTTGGAAAGCTTTTGTACAAAGTTATATTGAAAAAACCGTCTCGTCCTTAATTTTTGCACACCAGTGTATGATTCATTTACTTGTTATTAGTCCAAAGGGGCTTTGTCCCTGAAGGACTATTGTTTTCGTTTTGCGATTTTGCGTCGGAAACATGAAAAGTCTGAATCACTTTTCACCAAATATTGCAGCTCTGTATTATATTTAAAGAAATTAAATAATGAAGAACCTGCATAAATGTATGTGTATGCTTTGTATTTTGAATAACGTACGTTTCCACCCGAATATGCGCATCTGGAAACCAGAATTTGGAATTTGTTTTATTATTTATTTCATATTTTTAAAAAATTAACGAATTTTTGATAAACATACTCAAACGATTTAAAAGCCTTTTACCTCCAGCGAGCGAGATTGTGTATAGCAAATTCTAAAGATATGCTCATTTTAATATTATTTTGCGATATTGCTGTTGAACTGAATTTTATGGTTTAAGTGCGAAAACCATGATATTTAATAAATAAAGGTAACACAAGAAACGTTAAAAAACGCTCCTTTTGACGTAATTTAAAATCTGAAACCTTTCAGATTTCATTATTATTATTTTAATTGAAACAGCTCAGAAACTAAGCCCAGTAAACCTCAACAAACTGTATATAAACCAGAACACAGAACCATTAAACAACACAAAAAATATGCAACAGAAGATTTCTATAAAAGCTTGCAAAAAAGGATCATAAGAACAGTGAAACATACACACACTTCGTTTTTGAAAAAAGAGTAACCTCAAGAACCTAGAAATCCCAAAGAACATACATCAAAGTTTAAAAAACTCCAGGCAAAAAAAAAAGAAGTAACGGGTTTAAAAAGGAAAATAGCTAAGCAACTGCATCGAAACCAGAAAAGAAATCCAAAGATTTTCCGATAGTAAAAATTTTAAGTCATGTGATAAGATTTGCTAATAATGTCAGCAGTTCTCTACATATCAGCAAATCCAAAAAGCATCCACGCATGCGAGTAACGATACAGTTACAATACTAAGATAATCCAAGATATCTTATGAAAAGTTTACTTTAATGTTAAAAATGCCTATCACATCTAAATTATACGATCTCTCTTAGTCCATGATAAACAAAATTTGGTATTAAAAAATGAAATTAAAATTCAAAAAAAAAAAAAAAACTCCATAAACACATAAAAGCTACACGTTTAAAAGTAGATTGCGTATATTCTGCAGGTACAAGTTGAAGCAAGGCATGCAAGTATATGTGCATCCCCGAAGGTACACTCTACATGCATGCATGCACGCACGCGCAACCCCCTACAAAAGGTACGCGACTTACGATGTATATTAGATTTACATATAGAATTTCTAACATCGGTATTCTGAAACAAAATCGGACTATTGCTGAAATGAGAAACCAATTTTTTTTCCATATTTCGATTTTACGACTCATATTACGCAAAAGCGCCAAAAAATCACAAAAATAGTTTTTAAAAAATGAGCTCTCAAAATTTTGGCTCCTCGGTGTTAATTGAATTTCGTATGTATTTATTAATAACGCTTTTTTTTTTAAACTTATTTGATTCCTTCTTTCGTAGTTCAAAATTTAGGTCCAATCCAAATAAAATTCACAGACATTTTCTGATTTATTTTTTGAATTTGTATATATATATATAAGTAATTTTCATAAATTTTTTTCAAAATACTTCTGAGTTATAACCTTCAAAATTTTTAACATCGCATTAAAGTACATATATTTCTAGGCACACCTGCAAGAAATTAAGTTTATTTATTCAAAATTTCCAAAGATATACGTGAATTTATTTATTGGCGCGTTTTGAAATTCGGCATATTTGTTACAAACGATAGTAATGCCAAGTGGGGATTTACGCCCTTTCTTAAAATTATTTGAAAGAACGATGCACTTTTTTTTTTCAAAATGCACAATGAAAGGAAAGAAAAATAGGTTACCATAGATTTAAGAATTTCACGAAGTGATTTATTCTTGGCGCAAACTGAAAAAAGGTGCGCCAATATAAATGTTTAAATTTCTTGGTAATCTCTTATAAAATTTCGCAAAATTCAATATTTAGGCATAATTTGAGTCTTTGAATCGACCTACAGAAAAAAATCCGCAAGTTATTTCCCAGAAAGTCCAATTTTATGTCAAAATACCTATGTTAAATCAATTCATATATAAAGCTAATATATATCCCAAGTTTCGAGATATGAATAACGCAAATTAAATTTCGTCAATCGGACCAGTGGAACGGGTAGATTAAAACCGTACCGTGTTACCCTTTCCTCGAAGTGTACATTAGATATCGCCGGGCCTTGCTAACTGTTAAGATACGTCCCAGTTTTGAAGGAGCTTCCGAACCTCTCTCACCCCTACTCCCCTATCACCAACCACTCGAAAGGATTTTCGACTCGCCGTTGTTTTGATTGCCCCCTTGCCGCACAGACATTTACATTTAGAAGCGTTCATGTCTTCTCTGGGATTCAAACCCGGGCCCATTGATGAGGCCGTCAACATCATTAACCACTATACGGGCCGTGGAGGGGTAAATTTTGCAGCAAGTATATTAGGAAGATATATGTGTGTTATGACTTATCTCACTTGTCTGACTGTAGAATTGTAGACTGATTTCTGAAAAGAAATCTACTATGACATGCTTGAAAATTTTACAGCAGACATTTACTCGTTTGATGTAAAGCTAGTATATCTGGGTGCTTTGACCTAATGTTTATGAAACAACTGGAATTTTGGAAAGTTTTGTTCCCAACAGCCCGCTGATAGAATTCGTGAATTCTTTACTCCGTGGATTTATTTCTGATATGTCAGATAAAAATCAAGCTATCCCATACTATTGAGTTTCGGTATTCTTATCTGAGCCTAGTAGTACTTGTATAAAGAATTTGCAAAAGTTTGCTTTTGTGGTTTGCTACTGATGTGATAAAGCTAAAAAACCGCAATAGTATGTAAATAAAGCAGCTCTCGCAAACAGACAGATAAGACAACAATGATACTGTAAAAATAACTATACTAGATTTATCAGAACCTTGTTTCAAATTACTTCGTGTGGTACAATATTTAATATTTAGGAAAACGTTTTTCATGAGTGTTAAGGGATAAAAATAATTCAGCTCGACTTGAGACGGCAAGAAAAGAAGTTTCTTTAAGCCCCCCCCCCCACACAATGATCACTTTCTTGTTTCACGAGAGAAATCAATGTTATAAAGAGAATTACAAAACAATGTGTTATCCTGGAACATAGAATCTTAGGCAATGATCAGGCTTTACAAAGAACACAAGTACTATTGCCACAGTATTCTTACGATTTTATAATTAAGCGAAACGGCAACATTATTTAGGTAGATTTAAAATAAACTCCACCGATATCAGACGCAGGTCTCTCTTCTTCAGGAGCAAAATATTTGGCAGTTAATTTTTACCCATTAAAGCCCGCTGAGTTTAATTTATTGGCATTTATTTTTAAAATAATAATTTGACTGCTGATTTGTTAAAAATCAATAAGTGTAAGAATCGATTTCAAAAATATTTGATACAGTCTAGAATTTATAAATTTCAGAATACGTTTAATATTTGGGATAAACAGACTAAAAATCAATAAGAATCGATTTCAAAAATATCTGATACAGTGTACAATTTATAAATTGCACAGTGCGTTTAATATTTGGAATAAATAGACTACCGTTTGGTTAGTAAAGAAGATCAAAGAAAAACAGTTACAGTTGCAATTTCACAACAGTAAATGTGAACAGAGCACTCGGTCAGATAATGTAGCTAAAAGTCCCGATGCGAATAAATTATGTTCTCAAGATTGAAATATCGGAACGATATCCTTAAACAGAAATTACTCGAATGTTGTGCTGCCCAGATGGTATAGTTATTAGAGAAGCCTACTGCGATACTGAAGGCCCATGGTTCGAATCCCTGAAAAGGCATGAATGCTTGTAAAAGTATAGCGTCTTTGCGGCATGGGGGCACTCTAAATATATGGCGAGCTGGAAGTCGTCTCGCGTAAGTCCAACCTACTTGAGGCTTTGGCGACCATTCTTCCATGAAATACATGGACAAGACAACAACAACTGGAATCTCGTGGTGGATAAGGCACAGCCTGTTCGCCATATAGTAAATTGGTTTGGTTTATTTGATTATGGGAAAACATTCGAGGGCTGTCTGCCTAAGGGAAGGGATGCCTTCGTGGGAGGTCTTTCTAACGTCACATAGTTGGGAATGCCGGGTTCAAGTTGGATCCGCAGAGCTACTTTGTATATATATTCTGTTAAAAGTTTTTGACAATTTATGAAATACGTTAATAATGTTTCTATTAAGTTACCTTTAAAAACACAACTCATTCTGATAATTATAATGAAATATGAACGAAAAAAGGGGTGCGAACAAACAGTAAAGCCATCAGCTTCTGAAATATCACCATAGAAGAACGAGTCTGCAAAATTTAATATCTCTTTAAGACGAAATGGTGCCTCTTTAGAAAATACTTCTACAAGCCATTTACAGATAATGCCCCAGTACACCCCACATACGTAGTAAATGTCTGAGCTGTCTTCAAGCTCTGGAAATGCGGTCACGCCAGCTAATCCTGAACACTATTAGACCGACGTATTAAAGGAAGCAGACGTAAAGAAGACATAATCGCCTTATGAAAGCATATAGATCTCTTGGGGAGTATTCAATTATGAAAGAACTAAGATATGCAAGTAAAATTCACACATATGTTTCTAGCATTGTCCTTCAGAAATATAAGGACAATTTAGTATATCTTACCAAGAACTGGCAAGAAATTACTACATAAAGAATTATCGTAGTCCTCGTGGGTCGTAGTCTTGGTTAGCAAGTCAAGCTAGCAAATAGAAGATCCGTTGTTCGAGTCCGGCGATGGCTCTGTTGATTTTTTATATTTTTTGATTTAAAATATTTAATGGTCTCTACAATGGCGCCCGACGACTTTATACCACCTGAATCTGTCTGACTGCATTTCGTGCTTTTTTTCGGTCACATTTTACGGGGGAAAATGTGACCGAGAAATCGAATCTCTTCGGTTATGTTCTCGTGATGTAAGCAGTTAGTTGGTTTAGTCGGCAAGCGGGAAATTCGTGATTAGAATCCCATAGAACAAATGAACAGTGATACGCCGTTTATAGTAATTCAACGCAAAATGGCGTTCCGAGACTAAATCATACTCGGGACTAACGTCCCAATTTTACTGCAACATGATGTCTTATATTTTAGCCATTTAAGGTAAACTTTAAGAGATAATAATATGCTGATTACAGATTGAATGTCTAGGGAAGACGAAGTAGTAGTTTATTTTGTATTAGTTGCAATCAGCAAAATGAATCAACTTACACAAGTTTAAAAAATGCAGGACCACCGGTAGGGTCAATCATTGCACCATCCTTTAATGTATTCCAACGAAAGCGCCGGATTTAATATGCCCAATAAAATACTGTATTTTTTTTAAAAATGGAAAATATCTTTACATATTTACAACAAGTAAACGTTCTGATTTAAGAACGGAAAGTAATGTCTGGCATTTAAAATTGTACTTCACTGTAATCTGAAGATAACTTTAATATATTTCTCTTAAAAGAGAATTTCTTGCTTTTCGATACCGTCTTCTAGCAGCATTTGATTGCTTTCGTATGCAAGACATATCAGTCAATTACCCGTTAACTTTATAACAACGCCCCATCTTTTCAAAGTAATATACTTTTCCGCCGCCCAGACGGAACCTACTACGGTAACAAAGGGCCCGAGTTCGAAACCCGGTGAAGGCATGAATGTTTGTAAATGTATAGTATCTTTGCGGCATGGGGGGCATTATAAATATATGGCGAGGGGAAAGTCCTTTCGAGAGGTTATTGGCAGGGGAAGATGGGTGGAAGGATCTTGGACTCGTCCCCCCCCCGGGTGCTCTCCATCAAAATTGGGAGCCGAACTGAGCGAAGTCGTACTGTCACCTGTAAGGAGCTCAAGACTCTTGCCAACGACAAGCGCTGTCTTGCTCTCCTCGCCACGATGAATTTCGTGGGCTTTTTCTGATGTTACTATCAGACAAGTAAGATAAGTCACAACAACCATATACTTTTCTGAGGCAAAAACAATCAAGTCTTGAGAGTTACGTTAATTTTCAGTGGAGTTTAAAACATTCATGCCTGCATTAGCACAATGAGATAATGAAAATACTTCCAATTTGCTCTTTTAATATTTAAAAAAAAAAAAAAAGTCTTTTCCCAGAAGCATTTAAAGAGTAGTTACGACTGGGAATTTTCATTCAAAAGAAATCATTCTATGATCAAATAAAGAATCATAAATGCGAGTATATACCATTTCCCAGCACGTTGTGGAAGTTCCTGTGCAACAACGGTTACATCAATAATATAGCTGTTTCCTTGAGCCACGCAGCGGCCGAGTGGTAAAGTCTCTGAATCCGGGTAGTTCGGCCCGAGGTTCGAAAGGCAGATAGCCCTTAAGTGCTTTGCCGTCATCAAATAAACCAAACCATCCTTGAGCCGCGCAGAAGGTAAGTCATAGCCTTCATTAATCACAAAAAGCTTCCATGTATTGAAAAATTTGCTCAATTTTTAATACCCCTACAGTCAGTCACAGAACTAAATTAAAAATCAGACTTATTGTTATCATCCGTGCAGCATATAAAGCGCTTTCAGATTTTATTTGAAAAAAAATTATCTATTTTGCACATATCAGCATCCATATTAACAAAAGGCTGAAAATAATAAACATAAAATAGTGAATTCTGATTCTTTAAAGGACATGTTAACAATGGCAGCGTTATAAATACAATTCTGAGAATCTGAAAAGGCCATAATCGCGCTTGTTCCTATAATATTCCTTGATAAGAAAAGTCTATTAAGAATTCGAAAACCAAGGAACGTGCCATTGAAACGACTCTTGAACAAGGGCAACATAGATATTATCACTTTTCAGTATTTTATTTTTATAATCCAATTATAGATACCTGGAATTTCGAGACCCCCCCAGACTGTTATTTGACGAAATAACTGTGAATTAACTTTCAAATGTTATCTGATTTTTTTCACAGTCTACTCAAACAATACTTCTATTGCTTGGTCAACAGTAATCTCCACTGGACTTTCACGTTCTTTTACATTCCAAAAAGGATTCAGTTTTAATTCCTCTTAGGTGAAATATGTTAATTTTAACTGCCTGCTAATATAACCTTGAAACAACATCCAGACCATGTTGTATGTATTTATACCACCAAATAAAGACACAGTTTAGAATTATAAATCTAAACCACTGTCTCCCTATTTATAAAATTTTGTTAAGCAAGTTATATGCAGCTTACAATGAAATAAAATAAAAGTTTCAGATTTTATATTACGCCCGAAGAGGCGTTTTCTCATTTACATACACATACATGTTTCGACAACATTTCAGCTAATGTCCGTTTGGGCTAAAAATATTTTAAAACATCATATCATTAGAATTTTCAATAGACAATCGCGCGCTGGAGATAAAAATGTTTTTTCCCGTACAATGTTGCCATTACTCGCTTTGACATCGTTGAGTTTGTTAATCAAAAATTCGTTAAAGCTTTACGAAATAGGAAAGAGATAATAAAACAAATTCGAAATTCGGTCTTCTAGATGCTCATATTCGGGTGGAGGAGAACGATTCTTCATTATTTAACTTCTTTAATACAGGGCGATAATATCCGGTGGGAACAATTTGAAATGTGATTCAGAGGGAGACAGAAAGAAAGAATGATTATAAGAAAACAAAATAAAATTTGAAAGCTTTCAGATTTTAACATTACACTCAAAGGGGCGTTTTTTCAACGTTTTGTGTGTTACCTTTATTTATTAAATACCAAGTTCTTCGTTCAAGATTTAAACCATAAAATTCAATTCAACAGCAATATCAAAGAATAGTTTAGAAAGTACATATCTTTAGAATTTCTATACACAGTTTCGAGGGGGCTGGAGATAAATCTCCCCTCCCTCTTACAGTGTTGCCATTGTTCGCTTTGAAATCGTTGTTTTTTTTAATCAAAAATTCGTTAACGTTTTCCAAAATATGAAATAGATAATAAAACAAATTCCAAATTTGGGCTTACAGATGCCCATATATTTGAATGGAGGACTACCTTATTCAAAATTTGATGTCTCTAGGTACCACTGTTTTTGACACGTGCGAGAAACATACATATATTTATGCTGATTTTTCATTATTTAATTTCTTTAAATATAATGCGGGGCGATAATATTTGGTGGCAAGAATTTGAAAAGTGAAATGTTACAAAATGCCAAAATGAAATTAATAACCCTTATGGGCTAACGCCTTTTGGGCTAAAAAAAGGCATAAAAAGGCTGGGGAACAGCAGCATTTAAATACATACATATACGGTAACATAAATAAATCGTAAAGAAGTTGATTATAATTAATTTCAAAGAATACACTGCAATATTTTGCAAGGCGAATGTTGTACGAATATTGCTTGACCTAATTAGGTGAAAGAAATAAAATAATTCTTAATCTTCCGTCAAGCGTAATACAAAACGTAAATACAGTTTTCACGTCCCAGACAGGCAAAAAATAGATAAAAACTCAAATCTTCATTAAAAACTGTAAACTACAGAAAACCCTGAAACACCAGGTATAGATAAAAACAGTTTAAAAACAATTTTTACAATTAAAATTAGAGTTTCTACACAAATTACAAGCAATTCGGCCAACGGGCACGAAGACCAAATTTTCGATGCACTACAATGAAAGTTAACGTTTAGTCCCACTCGGCAAAATGACGCTGAAGTTGGAGCACAAACTCACTTAATTCACTATTCTACTAACAGTTTCAAATGTAAACAAACGGTGACACCGTTAGGCCTAGTGCCACTTAAACTTTTGATTGTTGATAATTCTTTAACTATTGCATGCTAATTAAAGGCGTAAAAATCTTAACTAGAACACAAGAACAACGTAATTCAATCACTTTCAAAGCACAGAATGCACAATTTACCAACATATAATAAAAATACTGAGCTCACCAAGCGAAGTAACAGGGTGGAGATATGTACATTAGTGGTGCCACAAATTGCAACCAAAAAGGGAGGTGCATAACTACATGTTGTAACAGTCTCATATACAAAATTTCAGCGTTCGTTCTACGGCTACTAGTTTTCTGAGTTATGTGAGAGACGTATGTACAGATGTCAGGGAAAAAAATCTCTTAGAATCCATTTTAAAATTCCATTTAGGGGGGAAGGAAAGAGTCCTTTATTCTGTCTACACAGACAGATGTCACTCGAAAAAAATCATTCACATGAATCTGACAGCGGTCAAAATGGGGTATTTTTGTTGAAATATGATAACCGAAATTTCTCGTGATTACAACACTTCTTGTACTTCGTATAAGAAAAAAGTAAAACTCTTTTCAAAAATAAAATATATATACTTAAAAAGTTTACTTTTCATTTTGGCATTTTTGCGATTTAGTTTTTCCTTAACTGTGTTTAAAGCAAGAAGGACTGAAAATTCTATAAATTTTTTAAAATTCTCAAAATACCTTTTCAATGATGTTTTTAAATTGAATTTCCGTTGCTTGGAGATGTAATATGGAGTTTTCTTTTTATAATTTATAGTGAATTATATTTTACATTTTCTTTTTATATTTTTCGCAGCGAATTCTGGCAGAATGCCTTCAGTGGCAAAAGGCTTTATTTATTTGCGTTACATCTATAAGCAATTAATTTTATAGCTTTCTCCTTGGAAGGTGTAGAATCAACTTTATTTTGGCCCCTAAATCCAGTTTAAGTAGGCGCACATTGCAGTTTTATAGAAAAACTGATTAAGTGTTTACGATAAAACAATCCAATTATTAGAAACACAGCATTACACGAAAAAAAGAAATACTTTTGCTCATTTAGAAGTACACAGCATTATAAAAAGTTAATTGCTAAATCAATGTAAACAGAAAGCAGAAAACAAAGAAATCTAATGTATTTGGCGATACAGCACTGTTTTGCAGTCTTCATGAATTTTTAAAATTTCATCAGAAAATTTGCCATTGATGATCAAATTCGTCAGAAAATTCATCATTGGCGATGGATGGGGGGAGGGAATCTGAAAGATTTCAGATTAATACGTCCAAAGGGGCGTTTTTTAACGTTTTGTGACTTACCTTTATTTAACATTTATTCAAATATTATGTTCTCCGCATTTAAACCATAAAATTCAGTTCAACAGCAATATCGCAATATAATTTTAATATGAGTATAGCTTTAGAATTTCCGATACACAATTCCACGCGCTAAAGGTTTTTTTCCTTCTGTAGAGCGTTGCCATTGTTCGTTTTTAAATCATTTGAGTTTGTTCATCAAAAATTCGTTAAAGTTTTACAAAGTATGAAATAAATAATAAAACAAATTCCAAGTTCCAAATTTGGACCTCTAGATGCCCATATTCGGATGGAAACGTTATTCAAAATTGGATGGCTCTAGGTATCGTTGTTCTATCACATTTGGGGAAATATACATACATTTATGTAGATTCCTCATTATTTAAGTTCTTTAAATATAATACAGCGCTGCAACAGTTTGAAAAGTGATTCAGACTTTTAATGTTTCCGACACAAAATCGCAAAAAGAAAACAATAGTCCTTCAGAGACAAAGCCCTTTTGGACTTCCCCCCCAAAAAAATGATAAATAAATTAATGAATATTTGGAAAAAAAATTGAGAGTCCACTGTCAGAAGGCCCTCCTTGTTAGACTGCGCTGAATTTCGATAATCTTCGAATGCCTATATAATTCATGCTCATTTTTGCAGGCAAACGAAAGCTGTTTTTTGAAATTCAGCACGATAAATTTAGCTCGTAGGATGGCTTGGTTTGGTTTATTTAAACATGGCAAAGCACCCGACGGCTATCTGCCTAAGAGGACGGATGAGTTCACGGTTGATTTTTTAAGGAAAACTGGCTCATTACACTTGGGGAAAACCACGAAAACGCTCATACAGGCAGCCCATTCCTCAGGATCCGAACCCCGGACCAAACTCCCACTGTTCAGCGACTTTACCGCTCTGCCGCTGGTGGGCTCGTGGCTGTGAATAGGCATAGATTTGTAAAATATCACTTGTAGAGATTTAGAGATTTTTCCAGCGTTTGAAATAATAGTTATAACAAGTAGTAGTTAATATATAGAGAAATCGTTTCTCAATAAACACAAAATTTCAGTTCCAGCACTTTTTTTTTAACTTGCTAGTAGTATTTTCGATCCAACTGTACATCTGTGTGAAATGTAACGGTAGAATTAACGTGAAGATTCAGTTTATAGGAAATGTACAGCTGAAGGTTTTATAAGAGGCGTATTTATTCATTTATTTATTGTTTCTCTGGTAAAAAATTACTCTGAACGTTTTATTTCGCTGTTACATATAATCAAAAGAAAACTCTGATAAATTTTCACAAAAGATTTCTTAACTTCCCCAAGAACTTTTTCATCATTCATCTCTTTTTCTCCCCACAACATTTCTCTCATACACTAGCATTATTTTCTCCGCATATAAATAAATTAAACAAACAAACAAAACAAAACAACAAAAAGAAAATCAATAAACCTTGATTAAATAATTCTTAACATACGCGTATATATATTTTTTTAATCTGAGCAATGAATCCTAATTTAATGTAAATATTAGAAAAAGAAAACATTAAAGAAAACTAAGAAAAACACTACCTATAATCGCCAAAATTCTCCAATTTATACAACTCTTTGTTTCCAAGGTGCTAGGATTAACAGAATTCGCCTACACAGTAAAAACCAATTTTTCGTTATAATAAGTTTATTTTTTCAGTTATTTTATTACTGATCTGTTTAATTCAAAGCAGCCAGCACGAACTTCAAGAGCGAAAAGTCCAACGGCAACTCTTCTTTAATTTTCTACGTACAAATAGAAATAAAAATCAACAAGAAGAAAATAATCAAGTCACAAGGATTACTAGTTAGGATAACGGAAAATAAAAACGGTTGGTATTAAAAAAATAGAAGGAAGATAACTTTTAAATAGAGGAAAAAAAAGTGATTCCTGAAAGAAGGCACAGAAAAGAAAATTAATTAAAGTTTCCCCAGACAGAAAAACAAAATTATGATTTATTTCGCGAATAAAAATAAAAAGTATTTATTCTTATCAACAGAATGCAAATCTGATGATTATGTTTCCACTAATTTCGTGAAACACAAGAAACAAAAAAGCAGATATAAAGATCACTCTGAACTTTTGCAGATACAAGTTAAACTTACTAAATCTTAGGAATGTTCAGGAGTAGTTGCCTCCAACGTTAATGCCTTTTTTCCAAGCATTTAATTCTTCAAGGCCAACCATTTATCCAAAATCTATATATGAAAATACACAACATTTACAGCCTCCTCTAAATAAAAATGACGGCTTGCCACGTAAATTTCATTTTAGATCAAAAAAATCCCACATAGCAAGATCAGGAGAATAAGGTGGATGTTTTTTTGTTCCAAAGAATTCGACTGTCAGTCTTGCTGAATGAGAAGATATTAATTTTCACTTCTTAATGTATTTGCAAAAGCAGAGCCACGAATAAATAAGGTAGTTTTTCGCCTCTGGCAAAGGGGTGCGGGGGACCACAAAAGAATAAGAAATTCATTTGTGCCCCACAAGTAGCGGTTACCGAACCGTTACGAGTTGTGAGAAAACACTCTGACACTGCAGAAGCAATAACTTGTTCAGTAATTCCGCCGCTTGATATTACAAGAGTCATAACTTCACAACCAAGAGTTTAGCGAACTGCACAGTGTTTGTCATCAAGGCCCCTCCCCTCGAACGCAAAGTGCCGAAATACAACTGACTCTTTAGATCCTCTGATATCGTCCTGGATTATAATGTTCAGACAGCGCACAAAATAGCTGAAAAATGAAGAAGGCGGGATTAATTCAGCTGCAAACTGTTTCAGACAGAGCAACATATCAGAACACTCTAAAACTCTCCACTAGAGCCTCTTGCTGCTAGCAAGATCCTCATACTCTAGAGACATTAGGATGTTTTGAAAGCAGGAGACATGAAAAATGAGCAATGCCCTCAACGGGATTCGAACCACGGATCTCTCAAATACGCGTCGAGTGTGCTGACCATTACACCACGAAGGCATGCTAAGAAGGCGGGAGAAATACCTTATAATATAACGATAATACTTACCTTTCCTATACATTCAATATTGATTGTCGTTACTGTACGTCAAAAAAAAAAAATCTCGAAGATTTATAAATGCATTTTTAGTTTTATATGCAGTAGTTATTAGACAATTTAAGCAAACGCAACGAGTCTATTACGAATCCTTACTTAGATTCGCCTCACCAACGCAGCGCACTATCGTCACCCCAGAGGTAAATTTGCGCCCCTTACAATCAAATTAACTATACCTGCCCAGTTTCGTATTCGACGAAGATATGCTAAACTCACAATAACTTTTAACATTTTCCTAATTGGAAATTTATACATTCAGAAATAATACATACATATAATAATTAAAAATTTTTAATGAAAACGTTAAAGAGCATTTTTTGATACACCCCAAATAACAATTACATATTAACAGTAGTATTTCAACTGATAGAAAAAGTATTGCATTCATTTTCAAACTACTACTTTTTTCTTTGCGCGGGGAGGGGGCTGGATAACAAAGAAAAATCGACAATAATAATTTTTCAAATTCTATCCAATTATTTATTCATCCTCACAATAGTAAATGACAATGTTAAATATACAGTTAAAGCAGTTTTCGAAGTCAGATATGACTGAAATTAACTGTA
Source organism: Stegodyphus mimosarum (assembly GCA_000611955.2). Classification (NCBI taxonomy): domain Eukaryota; kingdom Metazoa; phylum Arthropoda; class Arachnida; order Araneae; family Eresidae; genus Stegodyphus; species Stegodyphus mimosarum. Next base: position 435,718 of record KK116633.1, on the reverse strand, counting down.
TTCCTAAATTACTTTTAAAAGACATGATCTAAATTTAGCGGAACCACATTTATTGAAATAGCGTCATTTTAAAAACTACACATTTCTGATGGAATATCTGCAGCCTTTACATCATTTGGATACTTAAGTACCATGTTATAAGACACAACAATGTGGCAACTTTTGCATATATATGACAGATATTTTTTTATCAAAAATAAGTCGCGATGTCCCAATTAAAATTTTGACATTTAGCATTTTTACACTTGCGGCTTGCGTGTCACAATGACGGACAGGGTAATAAACCTGCGAAATGCCGGTGAGATAGCTAAACGGAGGGTTTAGGGTTGCCAGGAAGTGGAAGAGGAAAGGCACGGTTTCCAGATTTGGCGGAAATCGCCCATTTGGTGATATTTGGCAAAAGAGTGGCGATATGCCATAAACGGAACGAGAACATTCTGAAAAGCATTCTCAGCGGTTTTGTAGGGAATATTCTGGAAGGCAGGTTAAAGTTATATATACCCTGCCTGTAGGGAGAGTAGAGTTCAGAGATTGGCTTGACAGTGATCGACCGAGTCGAGAGCTGTATTTTAGTGCTTTGCCGTGAAGCTGTCTTCACCGCTATAGTCTCACGGCTGTGTTGCTGAGTGTTTCAGCGTGTTTGTCGCAGTTTTTCGACGAGTGCAAATGTGTCTTTCGAACTGTCCTATGTAACAGTGCTTCCTGTCGAATAAATTGTGTTTTGGTCCTTCATCAAGGGTTATCATCAATTACTCCAAATCCACGAACCCGTAGAACATAACAATATTTATTAATTAAAAAGTAGCCTTAAAAGAATATAGATAAAATTTTACTGTCTTATCATTAATGGAAATTCTGCGTTTGCGTATCTCCAACCAAACATTCAAAATTTATATATATCCAGACGAAGATAGTAAGCAAGAAAAAATACTTAATTTTCGCGAACTTAACATATGAAAAAGTCGTTTCACATAAATATCTAAAACAAGAGTGGAGGTATTTACTACATTTGGTGATATTGGGATATTTTTAAAGACCGACATATTTCCAAATATCCTCCTCAATCAAGTTCTTTAGCTTATAAGGTTAAGACCAGTGTATAGAGTTACAATGTCATCTTCTAACATCCCCCCCCCAATTTTAAACGCATCAGAAAATTTTCAAAATTCGGTACGTGCGTACAGATTCGTAATGGACTGAATTCCTACAGAACCGATAACAGCTTGTTGAAATTTATTTTCCCAAATGAATCACTTTACAGTTCTGGAACTTTAGTTGGGAACTCGTATGATTTTGTTTGTATAAGTTTGTAAAGCAAAGCAGATTTTGTTTCGTATGCAAGAAAGCATTACACAGTACTCGCACAGATCTTCACAGTATAACAGAGCACAATCAGTACTAAGAACGTTAAACACATTGCAATTTAACATGCGTCAAATGCGAACCTCGCCCAGCTACCTTTCAGTATTCTAAGTTAAACCCTGAACTTATTTGGTCGGCCAGTCACGTTGTGTAGTCATCAAGTTTTGAAGTAGAAGACGGGAGAAATGTGCAATGTCCTCGCCGGGGCTCGAACCCTCAGCCTTTCGAATACGCGTCGAATAAGCTTCCAATTACAGAACGAAGGCATGCGAAAAGAAGGAGAAAACACCTTATACTCCTTTTAAATGGCGATCAGGGATGAGGGAAATGGTAAATCCTGGTGATGACGAATTCTTGTCCACCATCTTTTATTTGGGCGCTATTTGTACAGTCTTTAGGTTTTCTGAAGCAGGAAACTGAAAAAATCCGCATTGCCCTAATCGGGTCTCGAACCCTGGACCTCTCGAATACGCATCTCGCATGCTTCCAGTTATGACACGAAGGCGTGAGGGAGAAAATACCTTACAACGCTATGCTGCGAATATTGCGAAATTCGCAATGTGTCCGATTCAATAAAATGCTGCCGACGTAAAATTACATCAAATGAAATTTCTAGAAGAGAAAAATTAATATAGAAAAAGAGGAGAACATTTACTCTTTAGGTTTGAAAAACCAAAAGATATATTGCACAAAAGACCATCCCGGCAGCACGAAGATCATCAGGATGAGAAGTGCAAAACAATTTTCATTGCACAAATCCATTTCTTCCAGCAGTTCAACAAGTTCAAATCCCTTTTTGGGGAGGGGGCGGCCAAGGAGATCTGGTAAGTTTTATCTTGCTGGCGAATAATTTGAATTTAGTAATAAAAGATTTGAATCCTGAATTAAAGACTGAACACTGTCTTCAAAAAATCTTGGGGCGTGTTGACGTTGCATTGAGTAGATATATAAGTTTTAGGGGTCTGAATTTTGAAAGAAGTTTCTGAAAACTGATGATCTCACCTATCTTATACAATTCCCTCACCCCCCCATCCGCCGAGAAATTTCCAGTATCTTTAATTTCTGGCTGGAAGGCATACAAGGAGTTACAGTTACGTAGAGCCGGATACAATTACAGTTATAAAGAAACCGGACCAAAATGTCGCCAAATGGCCACCAAATATGGCGACTTTGGCGAGTCTTCGCCAAATTTGGTGACAAAAATCAGTCGCTAAAACCATCGCCAGCTTGGCTCTAATAAGAGAGATAGCCTCAATGTTAAATGGACTTCCCACGCAATCTGATTTTTTCGAAAAGCTTCGCTTTTAGAGGCCTTTCATGTTCCATTATACAAGACAAGACTACAATTTACACGTAATTTCACTGAAATTATTTAAAAATATAAAAGATTCGTAACAATACATAAATCTGTTTTAAAAGAAAAGACAGATATTGCATAGTAAACATACCTGGAACGTGATTCAAATTGTTTTCTTGAGAATCTTCCATTAGCACAGGGATTCCGAAACACGGATGCTGAACCCCTTGTAAGTGCGAGATAACACTGTCATTTTTTATACGCACTACACTGGTGCAGATGCAAAACATTTCCTGCGAATGCGTCAATAACAGATTCCCCGCACATATTGTTAACTTCAGTGTGTGACGTGTATATGAAGTGTGCAAATATTACCAAAGTCATTTGACAGGTATTTTAAAAGAGAACTGATAGCTTTGGAAACATGGATTATAAACTCTTAATTTGGGCAATTTATAAGATGATGAAGTAACTGAAGGAACATGTTCTACAGCTGCGTACAAATCATGTCCTTGTTCGTGCTGTTTGAAAATAATATTTTTTGAATAATACTGGTGTTCGGCAATGAATGTGTTCCCAAAACTTTTTTAAAATGCATTAACTGAACTGATCCCATTTATGATGACACACTTAACGTAATTTTGGATTTAGCGATCTTTCGCCAATCAAAACCAAATTCATGAATCGCTCACACGCACAAGCAGACATGCGAATTGCTACTGTCATAATTGAAGCAAACAAACTGTCATAATTTGAAAATTCTTATCCAACAAACAGGAAGTAAAAAATCATTATTATTTTTGCTCTTTTGTAACATTTTCATATTTTTCATGCTTCATTTTTTTGTTCAATTATTAAAATTTAACTACACGGTTTTTTGTTTGTTGGTTTGTTTGCTTTTAGAAACCGCTTTAAGGGGTGCGAGAAAATCTTAAAAAATTTTCAGGGGTATGGAACATGAAAAAAAAGTTAGGAACCCGTACGATTTTGTTTGCATAAGTTTGTAAAGTACAGTAGATTTTATTTTGTATGCATGAAAGCATTACAGATCATTTCATTTGCTGCCTTGCTTTTTTATCCTGAAATTCTAAACTTAATTCACTTAACTTCGATTTAAAATCTGCATGAAACGCTAAATCACTGAGCTGCACATTCTTGATCTTACATTTTCAGAATTTTTTTTTATCTCTGTTAATAAATCGCTGCAGAAATATACTTCAACTTAGCCACCTTACAATAATATGTAATAATAATTCGGGATGTCCGATTAAGTTTCAACTGCAAGAGATGCCGTTTGAGGGAACTTTCTCGAAAAAAAATATTAACAGTTTTAAATCAGTTTCGTATTTACTTTCTTGCTAGATAACACTTGTTTGTGAATTATAATGCAGAATCTCCCCCCCCCCAAAAAAAAGAAATCTTAAAGGTTTCAGATTTTAAATTAGGTCCAAAGAGACTTTTTTAATATTTTCTGTGTTAACTTCATTTATTAAATATCATGTTCTTCGCACTTCAACAATAAAATTTAGTTCAAGAGCAATATCGCAAAATAATTTTAAAATGAGCACATCTTTAGAATTTCCGATATACACTCTCGCGGGCTGAAGACAAAAATGTCCCCTCCCCCGTACAGTATTGCCATTGTTCGCTTTGAAATCGTTCAATTTGTTAATCAAAAATTCGTTAAAGTGTTAAAAGTATGAAATCGATAAAAAACAAATTTCAAAATCCGGCTTCTAGATGCCCATATTCAGTGGAAGATTACGTTATTCAAACTTGGATGGCTCTAGGTACCGTTGTTTTATCACAAAGAGAGAAACATATATAAATTTATGCAGATTTTTCATTATTTAATTTCTTTAAATATAATACACGGCTCCAACATTTGGTGGCAACAATTTGAAAAGTGAACCGACATTTATAATGAACCAACCCAAAATGCCACAACGGAATGAATAGCCCCTCTGGGCTAATGTCCTTTGGGCTAAAACCTCCAAAGAATTCGTTATCATTCTGGCAGAAATCTATAAATCCATTCACGCGGCCTATCATTGCTACTGCTTTTCATCTACTGTTATTGAAACTAATTTAAAAAGCTGTAGTTTCCAATTAGGTGAGAAGGTTTTTAAAACAGCTGCATGTATCTAAACATTTACTATTTTCTTTAAAAGAAATCAAATCCAACTATTTTTCTTTGGATGCATAATCTTTAAAAAAATCTACGAATAAAAATAAACAGTTCTGCTGTGTCATTTACATCTGTCGATTCGCCAAACGTAAGGAAGAAGATACATTAATATCGTTACACAACTTTGTGGCATTTAAGTTTTACTTAAAGAAATGTTATTTAATTTACTTCTTTCCTTTCTGCTTCTTTTTTATACGAAGTTTGCTCATTCCAGAATTTATGTAGATTTGAGTGACAGGCAGTTTTACGGTAAAGTTAAGATATTTACGAAGCGGTGAGTAAGAATTTGGTTCGAGGTCTGCTGCCTTGCCGATTAAAATAAAGTCTACTGGAGACGCTAATGCTGGTCTAGCAGCGAGTACTGTAGACTGAGGTTAGATTCCGTTTTGGTACGAGTATATTAGAATTTCTGTCGCGGTTTAGGTAAAGCTTTTACTCTCTGAGAAGGTTAAATTAAAATTGTTGAACTGATAGAAATTGTGAAAATGCGAATACAGCTCGCGTTGAAAGCAGGTCTAGGCTGACAGGTAATTTAGTTATTTGCAAGTGGTGAGGTAGAATAAACTTATCGTTGACTGTGTTTTAATTCTGTGTTTGTTTGTTTGCTAGTTAAGATATCCAGGCAATGATAATTCACCTTACAGAACATAAGTACAATTTATTGTTATTGTATTGGCCTAGCTAAATTATTTGGAACCCATAGCAAGAGCCAAAACACTCTCTCTCTTTTTTTTCCCACTCACTACCTCAACCCGCCATTTCAAAGTGTATTGAGACAATAGCACAATAGCACAAACACAACAGCAGATCTCTCACTGCAGTATTTCAATCCTAGTTTTAAAATTATTGAAAAGTGGATCTGACATTCTTACAGACTCTTTTTTACAAATTCTCAGTCAGAAAATCATACACATTTTGCCTTCCTAAAATATGACTCACTTTGAACGATGACACCATACATGATTTCAACGAGAGCTTATTTTTTTGAGCTTTTAATTGAAACTAAAGATCTCTCTCTAATTTTATTTTTTCTCAAGTCATTTTTTTTTTTTTTTTTTTTTTTTAAGCAGCAGAGATGGTTCGAACTGTGGACCTATGGAATAAACGTAGAGTGCGCTTCTAGTTATACCACGAAGACATACGGAAAGGAGGGAGAAAATATAAGTTATATACTACCCCTTTTAAAGGGGGACTGAAGATGAGGGGAGCCAATCGCTTTAACCCGGTGATGGTGAATTATCGTCCACTATTTTTAGTTTGGGCGCCACTCATACAGTCATTAGTTTTTTTTTATTTATTTTTTTTTATTTTTAAGCAAGGCAAGTGAAAAATGTGCACTGTCCTCGCCGGATATCGAACCCTGGACCTCCCGAATATGCGTCGAGTGTGCTATCAGTTACACCACTAAGGCATGTGGAAAGTAGGGAGAAAATATCTTATACACTATTTTGGGGATAATCTGTTTGATACTTGTTATATAAAGTTTAAAAATGCCTCTTCAGATTATCTTTTTTAGTAAAGTCTTCGAAAGCAGTGCATATCAAAAAACAACATTTATCATCATTCATCAACGTACGACGTCGTCCTCTCATTCTTTCGACGGCTGAGACTGATATTCGTCCATCAAGCTGCTACGACTCAAGCAAGTTACTGTTGTCGCCCAGGAATAATTTAATTGCTATTAGCGAACAGCAGCAATTTATCGTATAATGAAACAAAACTTTCTTTCCTCACGACACACGCTATTACGAATGGTATAATCTTTCACAACTTTACTAAGAGAGAGATAAGGGTGGCCTAAGGAGTCTTTACCAAGGCCTGCGGCCACGTAGGAAGAAGACGGCAAATTGTCAGCGTCAACAATGTTACTGAAGGGGCCACGACCGTTTGTTTTTACGAGTCACGACTTTTGTTTGTATCGAAATAATCTTTAGTTGGCTGTGATCGACCGAAAATTGCTTCGATCAACTTGTTGACAATTCCTAGTACAGAATCTACGAATTGTAGTAATAAATATTTAATTTTATTTATAATTTTATAAATATTTAATTTTAATTGTATTTTATCTATGAGTTATTGCCGATTTTAGAAAACAGCACAGTTCAGTTATGACACGATAATGCTTTTAATGTTAAAAATGTCAGTTAAAATAACTTGATTTATTCATGTTTTTAAACTCAAAACAATGTGTAGATCAACAAATACAAATGATATTATTTCTGTAATATCATTTCCTCCGATTTTCAAAGGAATAACTGTCTTAGCGCTTTACATAAACTTTTATGAAATTTTTCTGCCAAACACCTAAAATTTGAGCTATTAGTTCATCTGAAACATACAACCGAAAGCACTTGGGACAAAAGTAAGCAAAGTACTTTTAAACTGTCCGCAAAGTAAATGGCCCAGTCATAAACATTTCTAAACTTCCCTAAAAAAGAAAGAGCAAAAGAGAAGATGCGTCCACAACTATATCTCAATGGAACAACTGATATATCCAATTCAAAAAAATCTTAAAATATATGCACTATTTGCACGCTACGTAGTATTACATTTATCTCCTTTACAGCTTCAGTATATTAACGAGTTTTTTTCGTGCCTTAAGTGAGAATAACAACAATTACGCGAGGATAATGCAGCTTAATTTACGGGCAGAAATTTTAGAGATTTACTCTAATGTGCTCCCTATTCGCAGTGAAAGATCGTTGAATAACACATGAAATCAAACCAGCCTAAATGATGAGATTGCCATTTCTGTTTTACTGCGGGATCATTTAACATTTTAATCCCGTTTTTTTGATGTTTTAAAACGGCAATAAGAAAAGAAACGTTGCAACATTGTTGCCATTCGAAGAACAGGAAAGTGTTATTTTTCATTGGCTTGACATATGAGTTCTACTTTTGTTTCAGTGCAGGGTAATTTAACATTTTAATCGTTTATTTTGTTGCTTTAAAATGGCAATAAGAAGTGAAACATTACCATTCAAAGAATAGGAAAGTGTTATTTTTCACTGGATGAAGAAAGAAAACGATTTCAACCAGGCACTCGACGTCAAGTAATATACGGTAATTTAACGGCTATATAGAAAGCTACAACAATTTATTACCCCTTTAAATTTTCCAGTGTCTGTTTAAGCAGGAAGAGATGATAATTACCACACTAATCGTGGGTGACATGGTGCATTTTAAATTATTCGAATTAATACCACGTGCAGACATGAACTGCTTCATTGTTTTCGAGCCTGCAACAGGAATGCGAGAGAAGTCTTCTAATGTGGTAAAAATAACACTTCCATAGCAAAAACATGCTTCTTGCGAAAGGCAAGTCATCAAATGTTACTTACTTATACCTAAGAAAGATTTCCTTGCCGACAGCTAACGTTCACAAACTGCCGTTGACATTCCTTAAGAGAGAAGATGCACATTGCCCAATACTTTTTGGATCACCTCCCTTTCTTTTAAGTTCCCCCCCCCCATACTATACATTCTTGCAACAATACACATTAGACGTCCTCTGAATGTTCATGGCATAAATAAATAGAAATTTCTAGGCATTAACTGGACTCTCTTAAATTATTAACTAACAGTTGTTTCATAATAAATAGCGAAAGAGAATGAGAATGATTTAAAAACTTCTCAAAGCATTTACAGTAATGAGCTTTGTAGAAGTTATATCGATGTAAAAGTTGTAGAAGTTATATCGACGTGAATGTACAATACCCTAACAGGGATTCGGATTTCGGGGCCTTCTAAATATGCGACAAGCGTGCTTCCAGTTACATCAAGAAGGCATTCGAAAGGAGGGAGAAAATACCTTACGTAAATCCCCTTTTAAAGGGCGACTGGGTATTAGGGGACCCAATCACCAAATCCTGGTGGTAAGAATTATCGTCCACCACCTTTTAGTTCGTGCGCCATTCCTAGAGCCCATAAAATTTTTTGAATCAAGGAAATCTCAGAACTATCCAGTGAACTCGACGAGATTCGAACTTTAGATCTCCCGAATACGCATGGAATGTTCTTCCAGTTACACCATGAAGGCACGCGGAATGGAGAGAGAAAATCCTTATAACTTGACAAAACACACACAGATTTCTGCCCCAACATGCTTAGTGATATGTACCAAAAGAACATTCTACTTACGTCTATTGGTTATCACCGCAAGTACTGATCAGTGATCACGCTTTCAGAATATTAGTGTTTTTTTTTGGGGGGGGAGGGGTATTTGATTATAGCAGAGCACTCGACAGCTATCTGCCTAAGACGAGGCATGCCTTCGTTGAGAACTTCCTCAACAAATCAGAATATTAGATTAGACGCTTAGTGGTTGTCACCGGAAGTAATGATTTGTGATCATATTTTCAGAATATTATCAGATTAGAAGTTTGGAATTTATGTTATTCGAAGCACAAATAAAAGCTTTCAAATAAACTTGGACCGACAAATGTGATGAGTTCACTAACATGATTTGGTATCATTCTTGTAACGATGCGTGAACGAAATATAGGAACAGTCGACTGAATTTTCAACTGATTGTTTGCCTAGGCAACTGAATTTTCCAAGCCTGTTCTTATTGCCCATTTGCTCAATGCCTTCTTGATGACCCACAAACGGGCTGTACCACGGGCTGTGATACTTCTTTCGCAAATGAAGCAAACTCCATTGATGGAACACAGCAAAAACTTTATTTAACACTTAAAATGGCGACATACAAGCAAGAAGAGGAAACATATTCTAAACTATTTTAAAATAAAATAGAATTACATTCTTCGTGCATTTAAAAAAACGTTGCCATTCAGATACATATTAATACTCGTCTATTTAAATTATACAAACGATTAGCAAGAATATTTAAAACTGTTCGTCGTGCATTTAAAACGTTGCCATTCAAATACATATTAACGTTCGTCTATTTAAATTGTACAAAAGATTAAAAACAATATTTAAAGCTGTTACAGGGTCAATAGCGCTTTCTACATAGCCCATGCTAAGGAAACTATGGTACACTTCAGCTTCATGGAATTTAGACGATTTGTATTAATTAATAAATAAATTAGGTCGACTTCTGCATGACTTTCGATACAAGATGATATTTCTTTAATACACTTTTTTTGCTTTTAACCACGCAATCTTAGGGCTATATACGGTATTAAAAAGTGCACTTTTCTTCTGGGCTAAAAATTATGAGGCAAAAAAAGTCTTTGAGTCGGTAGTCATATATTTAAAATGCAGCCTCTGAGTGCTATCGGTTAGTACGTGTAAAACTATTTTCAGAATGTTTAAAAAACCGCAGACGTACTTGAATTTGAGACTTATTTCAAAACACAATTCCCGACAAAGTCGTCTTAGCTTTTAAAGAAGTTTCCAAATAAATTTTAAGGGCAACAGCTCTGAACTTGAAATAGTGTTTCGAATTTTCTCTTTTGAAGCGAGAGGGAAGGCGGTGAATCCTAAGAATGAGGAAATACAGTCACTGTTGCATAAACGTACTTATTTTTGACCGGATATTGCAACACTTGTATTTTTGAAGCCCACATTTCGCCGGGATACTCCCGCACATACCGCACTGCGTTAGTTATGTTCACGAAAAAGTAACACGGTTAAAAAATATGCAGACATTTTCATCATGGGATGCTGAGAAAACGTGTCTACGAGATTCTACGAAGTACATTGGTTTAAGTCAAATTTCTCTTCATTATGGTAACCCAGGACCCGATTCTGGCCATTTTAACTACATGTACTCAATTTTAGGTTCATTTAACGCTTCATGAAAGTAACGTTAATAGAAATGTAGTGCACATAAGAAAAATATGGTATAAAATACAACATACTATAAGGTATTTCTCCCGCCTTCTTAGCATGCCTTCGTGGTGTAGTGGTCAGCACACTCGGCGCATATTCGAGAGGTCTGTGGTTCGAGTCCCGGCGAGAGCATTGCTCATTTTTCACGTCTCCTGCTTTCAAAAAATAATCCTAATGACTCTATTACAATACTTAACATTATAATTTGTATTTCAGGTAATTCATTTGCAAGTACTGAAGAAACAAATATGCATGTCGAAAGCTCTGCCTAATGAATAAAATGAATAAGTATTGTAGCAATGACTTGGACTGTTATAGAAGCACAGATTGAGCCACAACTACAGAAGTTAATAGAAACTCGAGCAGTCACATCGTTTGACCTCGTAGAAAAGAAAACTGGCAACTTCAAATACAAGATGTGTTATAACTCTATTCGAAGAAAATTGCTTTCATTCATTAATTATTCGCTGGTAAGTTACTGCAAAACATTCGAGATCTACCAATCGAAGAAAATCTTTACAGAAAACTTTCTGAGACATACTAACCTGCATATGTTTGATTAGGGCAAACTGGGGGGGGGGAGACAAACATACTTTCAGGCGCTCGAACTCGAATCCAAGATACTAACCATTTTACTATGCTTCAGCGTCTTGAGGCCTCCAAAGTAGACGGGTGACTAAAGCCTCGGACCAGAGCTCATATTCAGTTCTCTGAGATTGAACTTGGCTGTCTACATCATAGAATATAATGTATGTACAATGTAACTGCAATTTTCCTTACGGAATGCTTCACGAAGGCATTACTCTCCGCAGGTTAAAGGCCTCGGTTTTTTCTTTCCCTCTCCCCTTTTTTATTTGTAAATAGCTACACTGTTTTCACAGTTTCTTTTTGGAGGGAGGGGATTGTTGGTGTTAGGGAGGGGTGAAAATAACATGCTGGTAGCTTCATTTATCCCGATTCTAGTGGTACTAATTATACCTCTTGTAAATTAAAAACACAGAAAATCTACATTTTACGATATAAACAGGACCATAAAATCTGCTTAATTGGGACAAACAAATTACGTCCCAAAACTTTTCTCAATATCACATCGAACAGCAATACATGCCTGAGGGCGATGTCTAATGCTGTTTATGATGTAACTTCATGTATAGCAATGACCACTGATCAAGAAAAGAAGTTCTGATTCCACCTAGGGTTTGGGGAGGGAATTGGAGGTCAGCAACACGGCTCCCGGAGGCTTCCCACACATGCTCAATGGAATTTAGGTCCCGCACATGCTCCATAGGATTAAGGTCGGAAAAGCGTGTTGGCCCTTCCAATTGTACTATAATTTCGTCTTCGAGGAATTGACAGTGTAACAGAGGGTATTTATTATCTGCCTGCAAAATAAAGATATCGCCAACTGCGGCAGCATATAGTCGACTAGGCTCTATTATATTAGTGCCTTTGAAGAACACCAAATATAAACTAGAGCTTTTAGTGGTTAGTAAATTAAAATAAATCATTCATGTAAGTTGTGATTAATGATTTAAATAAACGAACAACCTAATGAATATTGGTGTTGGTGTCATGTACAGTTTCAGTAGGTAAAATAAAACATCATACTAAATTTATAAATGAAACAGATTTTTATTTTACTATTAAAATTAATTTAAACTACTGGCTTTTAGAATTTAATACTTCCGTGAGTCAAAAAAAGAAAATAAATATTGTACATTTTAGAAAAATGATATTAGAATCAATAAATGTAATATTACAAAATAAAATTAATTGATTATTTAATTATATTATTATACACTAGTACGAACTTAAATCTCCCGACTCTTTTAGCAAAAGAAAAATTAATTTTCATTGTAAACTTTAAGAACAGCTATGAGCTAAAAGAATAAACACGAATTTAATCAAATTCACTACGAAGGTATCACTTAGTTTGAAACCAACAGGTGGCAGCATTAAATAGAACCCAGGAATGATTTATTCGGAAAGGAAAAGCGGATGCAAACAGATCAGCTGGCGAATCGTAGAAATTCATTAAAGATGGCTGATGGCCTCCTCTAGCAACGTACACATCTCCATGAAAATGGGTGCTAAAGAAGATGAACTAGGTGACCTCCGATTGAATCCTCGAAGAATTAAACGGCTAGGCGATGGTCTGGATGAACCAGCAACGTTACATATCTCCACGAACATGGGTCCGACAGAAGATGAACCACGCAACATCCGAGTTGAATCCTCGAGAAACTAAATGGCTAGGCGATCGTCTTGATGAACCAGCAAGATCTGGAGAACCTTAGCAGCCCCAGTATAATGAAGCACATGGTTAGCTGATGGCACAGTAATACAATAAAACTTCCTTCGAGAGTACGTCGAGGGATCCATATCTCGAGGGAACCAAATTTAGGCCTTTCACTGCTATTCCGCAGCACATCATTTACAGGAGGGCAAGACAACGCAAGAGTATTCGTAGAGCGTGCATGAAATTGCCCGTCGACCTCAATCTGCACCCCGCTAATACCGGGAATCAAGCGATTTCAAGATAGACGAAGAAGAAGCCGAAAAGTCGAGAATCACTCTGCAAAGCAAAGCGAGGCTCATCCACTGATTTTCAGTCCAGTTTACATGACTATATGTCCAATTTAAACGCTCCCTCCGGGGCGGGAGGAAATCGGGATGCACAGTTCTGATAGCCTAGCATACAGACCTCTCACATGCAGTCATCTGTCGTGGCTGATGCTGTCCTTCATGCAGCAAAACTACGTGCGAATCTAGGATGAGATGGTATTGCAGTTCTGTAGCAACGTGGACTAAGTTGAAAATACGGTAATCTGCAGAAGTCGGAACTGTTGGCCTACTTTGATAGTCTTCGACAGAGTGAATTACAATACCATTTGTTTATCAAATTATATCATCATGTCGTATTATTGAGTAAATAAATTCCATTTTTCGCGTCAAATATACTAAAATGTTCACTCCCAAAATGAGATACTGGAATTTTTTTCGAAGTTTTAAACTATCTTTTTCGCAGGTTAATAATTACTCGTTTAATGATTTGAGACTATTTCATTCAACTGCTGTTGTAAAGCAGTGAGCATATTTGTTTGAGATTTTTAGATAATTTTCACAAGTTAATAAAAGTGTTTAAAAATGTATGGGCGTAAAATAATTCATAATAAATTTTTTAAGCGTGGTTCCAGTTGTCCTTATGCTTTTTAATGTCCTCTTAGTGTCCCTCGGACTAATAACATGTCCCTTAGATCTCCTCATTCCTCTTTTTCAGTCTCCCGGTTGGCGATTACGCAGTCTTAATGTGGAATTCCCCACTTGGCAAAGACAGGTTTACATAGCAATTATAGTGAGCAGTTGATGTGCTAGGAGACTTTCATTTAAAAAATAAATGAAGCACGTATTTTAGTTCACAAACAATTTACGCAAAATGTACTAAGTAAGTAAATGTTCTGAACAAAATCTCTCGCAATTAGCGCGAAAAGTAGACCCGTTTTTCACAGCACAGCTTCTGAAATCTTGGCTCAGAACTGGAAGCTGCTGCCTTTATTTCCTATTAAAAATTGAATCCTGTGTCCCGACAGCTGCTGCCACATCCAAACCGCTAAAAACTTAATTTCGAATAAATACGAGATTCGCCACAACGGAGAAGACATTCATCTTTTACTAATTATCAAAAGTCAGTCAGTTCTACGTTACCAAATTTTGTTTTCAGTGTATTTTCTTTCGCACGAGAGATCGATTAGAATTTCTTCTACAAAGGCAAATTCCGACAAAGCTTCGATCTTGAATCTACGCGGCGCACTCAGTGATTGAGCGATAAAACCAATGAACAATGGTGTTTGAATAGGTTTTAAAAAACGGTACGGGCTGGCTGCATAGATTTTTCGATGCTTTTACATGTGTAATATGAATATCAACCAGTTTCCTTTAGAAAGTCTCCACGAAAGCATTCCTCACCTTAGTACTTGTGTAATTTGTCATAAGTTAAATCCTCCAATTTATGAAAACTTATTTATAGCGAATTTCGTCCTTAAAAGTATTTTTCAAACTAGCAGGTATTTTTCAGAAACAGTGGTTCGTACAGTATCTAGAGAAGACAATTCCCCTTTGAATGCACCCCACAAAGGCAGCTCTTCTCTTAGGATCACTAGTCTTAAAAATTTTAAAAGGTGAAAAATGTGAAATGAAATTATTGCATTTAAGAGCATAATAACTGAGAAGTTACTGAAAATTAGTTTCAATGTTTAAAATATCTAGATGCAGATATTGGTCTGCATTCATTAATCAAATATTTATTGCCATGTTATCATTTTATACATAAAATTAATAATTAATTACTAACGATACATAATTAGCTCAGTGAAAGAAAATAAACGCGCTTTTGTGCTCTGACGAAAGAGAAAATTTTGCATCATATTCACATGTGAAGAACATGACTTAAACCATTATTTTAAGCTTTAACTCATCTTTAATTCTTTTACAGTTTATAAATTTGCCCTAGGAGTAGCATTTGATATCAATAGTACCTAAAAATGTTTGCGTAACTATAACCGCAAAATCGACAGTTAAAATTTCTTTAAGCTATTCTTAAGAGAAAGAACTACAAAATATAGCGCAATGTCCATCACATTTAGAGGCCTAAACTTTCAAAATTTAGGAAAAAAAAAAGATGTATCAGAGATCAATAAATTGATGCCATTAACATATATACATTTTAAAGTACATTTCAGAAGTATTTAGATAAAGATAGACATTTTGATGCGCAAATATAAAGAATGAGAAACAAATTTTTACGATAAAAGATAAAACCTGAACTCGTTTTTTCATGATTTAATGAATTCTTTTTCTGTACAAAGTCTTCTCAGAAATCATCTCAACAGAACTCCCCTACGTAATAAAACAGAATAAGGAGGTTAAGGCCGCTTCAGTTGTATTTCTTAAGTGTAGTAACACTTTTTCCAACACTGACACTGCCGGCTGAACAGATAAGCCACATATAGACGCAGAAACGGTTTACATATTCGAAAGAGAACCCAAACCACTTATTTTTGCCAAAACCTTGGGTTCGACTGCCAACTATTTTTGTATGAAAATAAAATTTTGAATTCGTAATCCCTCATTAATGGCGGGATATATAATTCCCACACAGAGCAACGCAAACTTTCTTTCGCAATGAAGCAATCAGTGATAATATGTTCAGATTACTCTTAAATAGCTCTAATGTTGTCAGCTATTAAGTGTTTGTGTCTGGGATCTCGTTTAATATATTATTAACCAAAAATCCACAAAACAGATGCTTCGAAAACCAGTATATAACAGCCTGTCGTCTAAAAATAGATATTTTATATTATTAGGGTACTTTATCGAGATTCAGATTCTATATCTATAAATGTTTTACGTTAGAGACGTCTTTAAACCGCGTCTTTTTTGACATTTCATGCAACATTCGTTACGTTATGCTACAAAAGCATTAATTATTGCCTCCTTGGTTAAATGCCAGTCCTCCAGCTTCTTCCAGTCTTGCGGCAAAAGTTTTTTACTTTTATCATTTCCGGCAAAATGCCAGTTCCAACATTTCTACCAACCTTGGGCAGAAAATCTGTTAATTCAGCCTTCAAATTTAAAATGAATAAATAAAAAAGAAAAAATCTGCCCCCCCCCCAAAAAAAGTCTGATAGCTTTCAGTATTTACATTACGCCCAAAGCGGCGTTTTTTTAACGTTTTTCTGCGTTATCTTTATTTATTAAATATCATGTTATTCGCACTTAAATCATAAAATTCAATTCAACAGCAATATCGCAAAAATAATTTTTAAATGAGCATATCTTTAGAATTTTTGATACACAGTCTCGCGCGCTGGAGATAAAAACATTGTTTTTTTTTTCTCGCACAGTGTTGTCATTCTTCGCTTTGAAATAGTTGAGTTTGTTAATCAAAAATTATTTAATGTCGGACAAAATATGAAAGAGGTAATCAAACAAATTCCAAATTAGAGCTTCCAAGTGCCCACAATCGGTTTAGGATTATTTATTCAAAATTGGATGGCTCTAGCACCATTGCTTTATCACAATGCGAGAAATATACATACATTCATGCAGAGTCTCCATTATTTAATTTCTTTATATATAACACAGGGCTGTAATATTTGATGGCAACAGTTAGAAAACAGAATCGACGCAAAATGCCAGAACGAAATTAATAGCCCTTCTGGGCTAACGCCCTTTGGGCTAAAAAATGGAGGGGGGTGCACAAAGAGGGGCCGAACTTCGGCAAACGTGAGAAGCATGCATGGGAAAAAGGTTAGGTTAGGTTAGTTGAAATATGGCACAATACACAAGTGCTAGCTGCCTAAGGGATGGGAAGCTTTTGAGGGGAATCTTTTAAAGGAAATTGGTTCCCATGTACGTTACACATGGATAAAAACCACCAAAATCCCCATGCAGCTAACCCATTCGCCGTGATTTGAACCCAGGTCGAATTAACGATGTTCAGCGATTTCCTGCTCGCACACACTAAGCGTCAGATCATCGATAATGACGAACAGCCACTTGAGGACGATCGCTCTGTCCTCAAGTTCTATCCACTTCCCTAGATCGACTGCCGCCTTTTTGATGTAGTGCTCCTAACTGAGTCAACCATTTTTGTCAACATCGTCGAATGGCGCCATCGCTTTGACTTAAATGTTGAATGATCCTTCGACTTGACAATTCTGCCTTTTTTTCTTAAACCAACTTCACGTTTTCTCTCAACTGATGGCACTTGCTTATACCGCGCACGAACCCTTTGCGAGGCACTAGTACATTCGGAGTGGATACAAAAAATTCGAAAATAAATTCCATCCTATAATTGGGATGTTTCCTCTTTAATAAATTAACCGAATGTTCAATTCTGATGCTCTCTGGCTATAGCTATTCAATTATTAGCCTCCAAAATGTAATTATTTGTTCGCTGGATCGAAAGGTTGCCGCATCTTAGAATGAATGATGCTGGGAACTGAAGAAATTAAAAAAATAATACTACGACAAACACGTTGAAACAATCAGCAACACAGCCTTCAGGCTATAACGGTGAAGACAGCTTCACGGCAAAGCGCTATAGTACAGCTCCCGAATCGGTCGATCGCTCTCGAACTCAAAACACTAACTACTGAACTCAACATACTCTCTATTACTCTCTATTACTAAAGATATTATTCACGATAAACTGCTACTCCGCGTACAAGCAAGGTTTATAGAACATTTGACCGGCCTTCGAGAACATTCCCGGCGTTCGGTAAGAATTCGTTCTAGAATGTTCTCGCTCGGTCTATGGCATATCGCCAATTTTGTCGCCAAATGAGAGATTTTGCGCCAAATCTGGCAACCCTGACGTTCTTTGTCACTTTCTGGCAACCCTAAACCGCTTTGCGGGGAAATTATCTTCACGTAGCTGGACATTTGCGGTAGCGAATGCGGCTGCCACGCAAAGATCTACTAATTCCAAAATCGTTATATTCTTCAAGGCCATACAAAACTCCAGCGCTTCTGTACTTATCATCGCTGCTAATAGTTGGTGACACAAGTAAGCAACAGCATACTGAGCAGCACCAAACCAACATACCACTACGTCATACAGCATACACAGCTGATAATTTTTCTGAACACTTACATGATTAGTATAAGTCTAAAAAGAAAATTTTAATATATATATATATATTAGGCAGTACCGAATTACAAGGAATTGGTAAAACCGGTTTTCAGAAAAGAAGTATCAGGAACGAAATGATTTTAAAAATATTTTCTTTTTCTTCCACTTTTCTCATCTCTATCTCTCTTTGTAATTCTGAGTAACTAAAGGATTTTCCATTCATTTTCCGAGAACTGTAGATCATCTCAAATTTTAATATAATGATAGAGAATAATTTCAAAGCGAAGAACGATAATAATTAAAGATGACTTAATAAAATACACGAGGAAAAAAAAAAAACTTTTTAGCTATTCTCGAGCAAATGGGTCAAAATATAAAACAGTAACGATTTCAACCACCTAAAATAAAGAATTTTAAATCAAAATTATAAAATAAAAATTTAAGTGACTTGAATGCAATCATTCTAATATATATGAACACACTATGTTATCACTTTTATTGTTTCTTAAAACTTTAACAACGCTCAGGAGTCTCAAACAAATTCACAGGAAAATCACTGAGTGGAGCAAAGAGAAAACGAGCACAGCGCCTTCTCTCGAAAGAAACAATATTAGAGTAAAAGCTAAGACATTACGTTTGAAAACCCTTGGAAAACAAAGGATTTGGAAAATAATTGTTCCCCTTGCCTATAGATGGCGCTATGAGTTTCCTATATCAATATCAGATAGCTATTAGTTTCGCTTACAGAGACGTCGTGGCTCTGCGCATTATTATTATTATTATTATTATTATTATTATTATTATTATTATCGTCCATGCCTCAAGGCTAACGTTCAAGAAAATTAGTGAACATTTTAATTAATGAATGCCTACAGCATCATTCATGTTGAGTTCTACAGGAGTTTGCTGACAGCCTAGCGGTTAAGACCGCTGAACACTAGTAGTTTTACTAGTATTCGAATCTTGGCAAACGGGTTGGCTATGAAAATTTTCTTGGTCTTTTCACATACATACTTAGAATATGAATTAATCTTCCTTCGTCTAAAATAGCATCCCTTAATCAGAGAATCTATGCATGCTCTGTTTCAATCAGTTACTTGCTCCAATGCAAAAGATTTTGTTCCTAAAGCAAAAGATCCGTACCCTCGAATCAATAGAACCTCGGTATGTCTGAACACCCTCAAAATTAAGAGAATTTTATTCAAAATCTACACTTATATAAGATTGCTTTTTTGCCTAAGTGAAACCGTAATCTTCTAGAAACAACGGAGGGGAAAATGTATACCTAAGTTTTTCATTCTAATTAACCAAAAAAATAATATAAATCAGCAAAAATAAAATTAGATGATTATCTAATTGCAACAAAGCCTCAAGAGCTAATTGCAATGAAACGGATGCCTTTGTGAAGCATTTTCTGAAGGGTCCTTGCTTCTTTTCTTGTTACATGATGATTAAAATTACAAAACTTCCTCAAAATCAAACTGATCATAAATGAGATTTGTATGAAATGTGTGTGGATGCATAACTACGCAACAGATTACACTGAAGTGCAACAATCAATCGCAAGCTTTTAAGAAGTGCATTCTAGCTCTTTTTTAATTCCTTTCACATTAATAGTTAATTTATTACATATAAATGTTTTGTTGTTTGACTGTCTCCCTTTCCGCCTTAAAGAATCGCTAAACTATCCGCACCACTGATTTGGTTTTATTGCATTAATATAAACCGTGCTAAAAAAAAAAAATAAAAGTTCTTACGCGGCCCCTATTTTCGCAAGCACGGGCCATTGTCAGAAATTATATAAATGCTTTAAATAAGGAAGATATTCACGTTCGAAATTTATTAAATTTAAAAAATCCAAGTTTATAGAAATTTAACTTTGTACCTCTATGAGTTTCCTTCAGTCATATTTAGTAAATGCTTACACTTCTAAAAATTAAAATCTAAAAACTTTGATGCCCATTCGAAAAAAAATCATCGATGTATTTCAAATATCAGTTCGCGATCGAGGGGAGGCATACAAATTGAAGAGCAAAATTTTTGCATTTGTACATAACTAAAAACGAAATACTAGTTTAGGAAAGCGGTTTTCATTGTCAGTAGATTTTGTATTGTTGTGATATTGTTGTGAAAAGTATTGATTAATATGATTTTTCTTTCCTAATAAGGAAATTTTACAGAATTTTACACAATTCGTGATCTAGAAAACAGTTACTTACTTTAGTACTGACACACAGCAATTCGTAACATTATTTGAATAAATTAAAAATGAAAGCTATTTCTAGCTGAATTAATTTTTATATAATTCTTAAATTATGATTTTAACGTAAAAAAAATTCACCAGAATATTAGTAACTAATTTTTAGCGTTTCAAAATTTATAAATTATTTGCGTGAAAATTCTTTCTCGTACCATATGTAACAAAATTATACATTAATCAATGTTACACGCAAAAAGTCACCAAAAAACTCGTTCAATTACCCTAACAGTAAAAAAAAATCATTCTCGAACTTAATCAATGTTACACACAAAAAGTCACCAAAAAAAAACTCGTTCACTTATACTAAGGGTAAAAAAAGTCATTCTCGAACTATTTTATTTTTTGGAAGGCTTTTCAAGATAAAATTATACATTGATCAATTTTATACACACACACACAAAAAAAAAAAAAAAAATCGTTCAAAGATATTTAGAGGAAAAAAATCGTTCTCGAACTATTTCAGTTTATTTTTTGGAAGGCTTTTCAAGACAAACAGATAATGAATAAAATTCCAGAGTTTAGAATAAATATCTAGTTTTTTTCTTGTACTGGGGTCAAGCTTTTCGTGTTTTATTTTTTAGAACATGTATAAAATATAATTTA
>KK116633.1:359623-414522 GCA_000611955.2 Stegodyphus mimosarum | reverse complement strand
TAGATTTCGTAATTTTTACAAAACTGAATTTTTTAAAAACTAAAAAAAAACCAAAAATTATGATTTAAAGTATATGTCCATATATTGGAAGTCTACGACCAATGTTTCCTAAAATAAAGGCCGTATAAGTACTGTTATGAAAATAGAATATAGCATTTAAAATAATAATATTAGTAAGAAATGCATCTGAAATTGTATTCAATCCTCGCCAGATCCAAAGAACTAAATTAATATTAGCAAAGCGAAATAAATTATGATTTTGCCAAATTTACAGTGTACCTGTTCTTTTTTACATTAAAAAAAAAGCAGTCAGTATAAAAAACCAGCAATAATAACCAAATAAAATAACATATGCCTTAGTTTCTTCGAGACTGAAAATGTAATAGACTACGTGAACAGAAACAATAAGTAAAGTAATCAATCAAATTTTTCTTTCTTGTTTCGGAAGTAAGGGTAATGGATATGACCTTGGAGATGAAGTCGAAGGAAAGCTGAAGGAAAAAACAGCAACCAGTTATAAGACTTTAAAAAATAATAGTTTTAAGCAAGAATACTAATTGCTTTGTTTGGAAGAAGGGGGGAAAACTAGCTAAAAGAATATTCTTTATTTTAGGAATGTGAATATAGTAAAATCATTTTTCATTCGCTTTCATTTTTACGACAGCAGTTCTGAAAGCATCCTAGACAGAAGCATGTAACTTCGATTTATAACAGTTTTAATGCTCAAAGTCTACAAAACCACTTAATCATAACACTTTGACTTACGTATGTACAATAAAAACGTCGATTAATCGCACTTCAATTATTCGAAATTCCCTCTCCTGTCATTTATCTTTCCGCGATCAGCCAATCAGCTTCCTCTTCTCTGCCAGAGAAGAATAAGCAGGGAGACGGACAATGATATACATTCCGCAGGAGAAGAGAAAGAATGACCTTGATTGTTTACATTAGCTGTACGTAAGTCAAATGATCTCTGAGGTCTTCTGCATTGTTTGTTTACAAAAGGTATACATAAGTCACGTGACCTCTGAGGTCATCGGAATGTATCCATGGGCTCTTACAAGGTCTATGGATGTATCTCATTGAAGTTTAAAGCTGTCTCTGATTAATTTTCAGTCGGTGCGGTTGGTATGATTTTAGGATCTTAATGCTAACACCTGAGTGATATATTTTCAACATATATAACTTTTAAAATTATTTTTTATTAATCATTGTAAAAGGTGGCCCAAAATTTATCCAAGAAGTAATTTTGATAGAAAATACAGGTTTATAATTAAAAATCGTTAATTTTTTATCGATTCATAAACTATACAATATAGGGTTATGTATGAAATTGCATATAGGGTTATGAAAATGGCTCGGGTAAATGGTCTCCACGGCTTTGTGGCAAATGAACTTTTTTTCATGACGGTTTGTATAAATGTAGCTGAATTTCGTTGATCAGCGTTCAATTTCTTTCTTCAGGGCGTGAAGTAAAGGGCTTGGCATAAAACTTATACTTCAAACAAAAACCCCAAAGAAAAAAGTCCGAGGGCTCAAAGCAAAAAGCCCGAGGGCGTTAAATCACATGCTCTCAGCCGGCAAATTCTGATCACCAAAACGAGGAATTACATATCAGGAAATGATTCATGTAGTTAATTGAATTGTTTCTCGAGCCGTATGGCATGTGGCACCGTCGTGTTGAAACCACATTTCGTCCACATCCATATCTTGCAAGTTAGACGCGCACGCACGCACGCACGCACACACACACACACCAAAAAAAAGGCTCATCATGTCGCAATAATGAACACCATTAAATGGTACTGTCTGACCAGCCGAAGAAGAATGGTTTGATGATGCCTCCAGCCCAAAATCCGTACCAAATAATGACATGTTCTGGATGCATTGGTTTCTCAACAATCATTCGTGGATTTTCTGAACCATAAACACGACAATTCTGTCGCTTAAGAAAGCCATCAAGATGAAAATGAGCCTCATCGCTGAAGATGATTTTGTTCGAATAACCAGCATCAACTTCTTGTTTTTCCATAACCCATTTGACAAACTCTCTTCATTGTGCGTGGTGAATAAGACTCAGTTCTTTAATCAGCTGGACTTCGTAAGAAGAAAAAAGCATATATTTCGTGAGATTACGCTGTAGAATGGTTCTTGAAATGTCCACTTCTTGACTACGGTGCTGAATTGATGTTCGTGGACAACACACACTTACGAACTGTTTCGATGTTTCGATGTTTCGTGCTTAACACTTTGAAGGATGGCCAGAGTGTTTAAGATTATTAATTGATCTAGTCGCCTTTAATGTTTTAATCAATTTCTCATAATTTATCGTAGACACTAATATTTCAAATAATGAAATACTGAATGAAAAAATTGCATTCTAAAATACAATTTTTTCATTTTTCAATTTGCATTCTAAAATACAATTCCCCTTTATTCATTAACTCATAAATATTCAATTAATTATATCAATTAAACTCATTCACAACTAAAGTAATTTACACATAGAAAATACAGCCAATACAAAAATAAGAGACACCACTTCAGATTTAAACATTTTACACATTACTTCATGATAAAATTCAGAAGCGTAACATTATGCACCTTTACTAAGTCAGGGCGACGACTATCTGGTTTGTTTTGCCTGGTTATGGCAAAGAACTCGAGGGCTATCTGCCAAAGGGGTGGGATGCCTTCGTGAAGGACTCTTTAAGGGAACTGGCTCGTATACACGTTATACATGGGAAAAAGCACGAAAACACTCATGCAGCCAGCCCGTTTTCCGGGATTCGAATCCTGGAACGAACTATCAATTGTTCAGCGACTTTACTGCTCGGCCGCTCGTGGGGAAAATGAGACCATCTGGTAGGAGAGGAAGAACTTCGTTACTTTATTATTTGGCTTCTGAGGCATGTTATGTTTCTGCCCAGAACGTGTTACTAATAGTTACTTATAACTGATTATCAGAAAGTGCCAGTTTTAATATTCTTGGACTATCGATTTTGGTTTTTTATTTTTACATAATTATGAATTCCTCGGAAAAGACATCATCATCGTACTAAGTGTTATACAGCCAGTTTTAGAGAAGTACGGAAAGCAGTTAATCTAGAAATGAGTAGTGATATACACTCTTTTGCCAAAAAAATCGAAGCACCATGAAGGAAGTGGTTATTTCTGATGAAATTTAGTATGTGTATAACACACTGATAATAAAATTATTAAAAAATCAAGGTCATAGTACCTGTTCACGGCTCACAATCACCCATTGAAAGTTCAAATTAGTAGTTGGTCGAACAGCCCCTGGCGGCCATGCACGCTTGAATTCATCAAGGCAAGGATTGGTAGAGGTTTCTAATGTCATCTTGCGACACATTTTGCTAGGCATTCATCAGCTGTCGCTCCAGGATCTGCGATATTTTGCGGTGCCCGAATCAGGCAGCCTACCATGTCCCAGACATGATCGATTGGTGAAAGGTCTGGTGACCTTGCTTGGCCAAGGAAGAGTATCAACCACACAGAGACAGTCCAGAGATATGCGAACGGTATGTGGTCTGGCCTTATCTTGTTGAAAATGGCCCCGGGATGACGTGCCATGAAGGGTAATGCAACCAGCCGCAGAATGGTATCAACATATCGTTGAGCTGCTAAACATGTACGGAGGATGACTAAATAAGAAATAGCGCCCCACACCGTCACACCAGGGGTTATGGCTGTAGGCCTTTGTAGAACAAAGGCTGTTGGGCTCAGTCCTCTCCAGACACGAACACGGTAGTCAACTACTTCAAGAGCGAAGCAGGATTCATCGCTGAACACTATACGATGCCAGTCTAATGGCAGCCATGATGATCGGATCGGCTGCGACACCAGACGACTCCGCCGATGTTGTGGGGTCATAGGCAAACATCTTGAAGGCCTCTGTGAGCGTAACCTCGCCTCAGGCAAGCGCCTGAGATGGTGGACGGTACCATGGGAGGTATTGACGTGGCTGTAATGCGTTGAATAGTCGACAATGATACCGTTGGAGCGGTTCGGCCTTGGCGAACAATCATCCTACCTTGCCTCGCATTTGTGTTCCTTGGCCTTCCAGAGCCTTCATTTTGTCGGCAATTTCCTTGTAGCAACCATTGCTGACAACATCTTTGTACAGCAGTGTCTGAACGCTGCAGATGGCGGCCTATTGCTCGGCATGAGTCTTCGATATCGTCGTAATGGCATCTTTGGTTGTTTCTTTACGGAATTACAATGGCAGCAACAACAAAAGATAAATTTTCCACCTCTTGTTACTGGTTTTATACTTTGCGAATTAAATACTGGAAATGCACGCTATGATAGAAATTCCTGTTCAATTGCCTTAAAACTTTGATCATTTGCATGTTCGATCAAGATGTTTTTGCATACCAAATTTCGTCACGACCGCAAAAGTCCTTCTTGGTGCTTCGATATTTTTGCAATAAAGTGTATTTAAACGTTAGGTTTGAATATGGCAAAATTACGAAGGCTATCTGCCTGACAGGGAGAAAGCCTTCATGGAGGACTTCTTGAGGAAAAAGACTAGCATTTATGCAACACAAGGGGAAAACTACGAAAAGCAACCATGCAGCCAGCCCGTTTATCTGGGATGGAACCCAAAGCAAGTCGATCTACCAATATCCAGCCAGCTTAACCATTCGGCCACTGGTGAGGCGATATATCCAAAGGATAAATATGTATTAGATTTAGCTTTCCCAAAATGATTAAATTCTAATTGAAGCAAGTTATGAGGTTTTACTACTTAAACAAATTATCAAAGGGGGTGTTCAAAAAATTTCAAAATTCGGCTATTCCAAATTAAATGGGAATTAATACATAGAAAAAGATATAACTGGCTTCAGAAAAACAACTGAATATTCATTTACCCAAACGCTTTTTTCAATTCAAGTACTAACTACGAAATTTTTAAGAAACACAAAAATTAAAATAAAAAAAGGAGGGATGTACACGGCTGAAAACGGTGGAATCAGGGAAAGGAGAAAAGATTACGATTCGGAAAAAATGAAAAGGAAATAAAAACAATAGTTGTGATGTGAAGCGAAATTTACAAACGAGAAAAGAACTTAAGAAAACAAGCATCATTTGGCATTAGTAGCACTTATTTTTAGAAGGGGGCTAACATACTTTTCGAAGGGGGAGAACTTTCAGACATACTTATGAATAGAAATATTACTGAATTATAACGTAAGATTTTTTCCCCTAACATTTGTAATTTATTAACGAGAACTGGAAACTTGTCTTTGGCAGCTATGATGATCTGATGAGTTAGGTGGAGCCGGACTTACAGATTACGCTGGGGTTTGGTTAGAAAAGCCAAGCCTATTTAAATCCCTAGCAAAAGATTTTCAACTGACGCTGCTTTTTCCGGAGGGGCGTGCCGAGGCAACATATCTCGTAGAACTGAAACCATAAATGGTAATCAATCAACAAGACGAATTTATTACTGTATTCATAAGCAATGAAATATTATTCACACATTTATATATTTTAAATTCTCAGTTGTTTATATACACTGCATATTCCGCTCCCACTCTTATAGAAAGTGCAATTCATTAAACCTAAATACGTCAATCAGTGTTTAATCGCAATAGACTTAATAATATAATACAGAGTTAGAAACAGAGCATTATAACAATGCATAAACGGTTGCAACAATGTGTATTACATTTAACTGGCCCGAATATGCGAAGTATAAAAAAATCTCGTATTACTGCGAATATAAAACATTTTAAATTTAAAATACTCTTATTAAACCATACCTGTTTTACACGCGCAATTAAACATTTAAGCCACGCATATAAAGACATGTGGTTTTCAGATGTCTAAAAAAAATAATCTTTTACTTTGACGTTAAAATAAAACTACAGTATTCCTCAGGATATAGTAGTAACCGCCTTTTACATTTTGCCGATACGATAAAGGCGATTATTATTTTTTTTTAAAGAATGCGCATTAAAGGATTTGAATTTTATAGCTACTTCTCTTAGAAGGTGGGCCCAACAGAGGTCAAGCGTTAAAGTCGTTGAACACTGAACTTGCTATTCGACTTTGCTTCGATTCCAGAAGAAAGCGCAGCTGAATGGGCGTTTTCATGGTTTTCTCCAACATGGATACGGGCCAGTTCCTTCACGAAAGCATCACTCTTTTTAGGCAGATAGCCCTCCAATGCTTAGCCATAATCAAATAAACTAAAACAAAACCATAGGGAAGATGCAGATTTTCAAAGCGAAACTGACTCGTATTCACGCTACGTATGAGGAAAACACAGTCAACCAGTTCACCGGAATTTGAAGCCACGTCCAATTGTTATACACTAAGCCGCAGGTGAGCAAAGGTGTGTTACAGATTTCGGACCTTTGCAAAGAATTAATTCTGACTAACAGAAATCAATCAAGATTAATTCGCAATCCATAATGTTTTGTTCATCAATAATGAAAATACAATGAATCCTCTCTAAGAAGATCACAGTGTTCCAGATGATTTTAATTTTCTGCGAACGTGGCCGTCATGCAAAAGTGACATTCAGCATCAAATGTGTATTTATATTCTCAAAAATACTGGTCACTTTCGAAAGGGTTCGGGCCACTACCGTGTTTCATGTAACTGAAAATTCAATTTAAAGTCAAGAATTCTGCAATTCGAATTACTGTTCTTAACCATTCTCTCTATCGAAATATTCAAGAATTTCAACAGCTCTTCTAACAATTATTTTTCTCGAGGAGAACAACCGGAGCACGAATACAATGAATTTCTTTTCATTTGACATTTGGCCAATAAGTAAACGGAATCAAGTGAGAGCTCATGTTGTTGGATTCAAATCTTATTTTAGAGATTTGGACATCTGCTGACGACGTAAGCATTACCAACTTTAGATAGTTACGTACAGTTAGGTATGAATGAAGGTTGCAAAAGAACATGCACGACACCCTCAGCAAAACGAATGCGATCATATATTGTACAGACATTAGGTTTATTTCGAAGCAGGAGAAATGAAAAATGAGCAATGCCTTTGCCGGGAATCGAACCACGGGCTTGCTAAGAACACGAAGGCATGCTCAGAAGGCGGGAGAAATACCTTATATAATCCCCCTTTTAAATGGCGACTGGAGATTAGGGGACCCTATCGCCAAATCCTGGTGGTGAAGAATCATCATCCACCACCTTTTTAGTTCGGCCGCCACTGTACAGACATTAGGTTTTAGCAAAGCTGTTATTTAGTAAAGCTGTTTAGGTTGGAAGCAGGAGAGATGAAAAATGAGCAATACTCTCGCCAGGACTCGAGCCACGGACCTCTCGGTTACGCGTCGAGTTTGCTGACCACTACACCACGAGGGCATGCAAAGAAGGCGGGAGAAATACCTTGTAATATAAGTGGGATTATACAGACTGTTAAGTAAAGCAATCAGGATGTTATCGAAGTAGGAAAAAGTAAAACTAAACAATGCTCTCGCCCGGATTTGAACTCCAGATTTTCCGACTACTAGCCGTTTAGATTACTAGAATATGGCAAAACTCAAAACGGCTATCTGCCTAAGAGGAGGTATGCCTTTGTGGAGAACTTCGCGTAGAGGCATTAGGTCATTATCGATGCAAGAACTTAAAATATATACAATGCCCTCGCCGGGATTCGAGCTCTAGACCTCCCAAATACAAGTCGAATGTGTTTCCATTACCCTGCGGAAGGCATGCGGAAAGAACGGTGAAAATACTTTATAAACTGTCTAAGGGGAACTGCTTCATATTCAGGTTACATATGAGAAAACCCAAGAAAACCAACCACGCAGCCAGCCCGTTTGTCACGGTTCAAACTCAATACGAACTGCCTGCATTCAATGAGCTTAACCATTTGGCCACTGGTGGAGTTCGACTGTTAGCGGTGTGTGCTACCAATTACACAATGGAGCGGGGATGGAGAAAACTCCTTACGGCTACAAAATTCACTCTTCTTGGAATATCTACCAGTGTGCACAAAATGTCATTTCACGCTTAGCATCAGGTTTCAAATTCATCGGCGCACTAATGGCCAAATGGTTACGGTGTAAGGTATATTTTAATTTTATAACAGTTATTTTAATTTAATGCATCTTTCCTATGTCATCTAGCTTCAACTTACAACTCCCTACCAGAATGACTTTTTAGAATCGCGTTAAGTGCAAATGAGAAAGAGAAGAGTATTTAAGCCAAGTTCAACTGACTTCGACAGACAGAGTTAGGATTCCTGAATAGCGCGCGTTTGCCTTCGAGCTACGTCTCTCTAAGTTGTTGTTTACGCTCGGCCGCATTACGCGTCTTCTGATAGTTCGCTGGCTAATTTAATATCACGGGCCAACTAGTTTAGAATTGTGTTAGCTTCGCCTAAATCGCTTTAGTTAGTCATTAGTTAGTTTTTATTTCTTACATTTTAGTTTAAGCCCAAGTCGAGGCTTTGCTGTACGCCCAAAGAAAGAGGCCGACTGTTAAATCTTATGTTGAGAGGATAAAGAGTTTACGTTTCTGTTCTTCGACTTACGCCATTATTCCCTTAGCAACGTACTAGGTTCCTCGACACTTAATCCGACAGAATAAAAGTGAGGAACCTTACAATGACAATGTACGAACTGTTACCGGTCGAATAACCGACAAGATATCCAGTTGCTTTCGTGTGGTTTTTCTCATTTGTGCTTCAAAATATGAGACAATTTCCCCCAGAAATCTTTTACATAAAGGAAGCTTATACACAGAAGACAGTCTGGTTTTATTTTTCGAATTCATGACTTACCTCATGACGTCAAAATACAATGCAACCAGTCAGTATTCATCAATTAACAGAACTTCACAAGCATACTCAACTGCCAGAACACTGAACTTCTTATAATTATTACTAATCAAAAACTGGAAAAATACGAGGCGTAGAAATATGCACGCATTCTATCATTAGCAAACAGATACATAGAAAATATTTAACCATAAGCATAAATATTAATAAATAATAACATTAATACAATCTCTCACTTTGAAAAGAGGGTAACCTTTTATAGGAGTTTTTTTTTTTTTTTTTTTCCTTGGAAATCTATTCTATAGCTCTGTTATTCGAAGTAAACGTTGTAATATTATCTCGACGATAATTCAGAGCCGGCGCGAAATTTCTTAGAATTACGATGGAAAGTACTGTGTTATCTGATCTCAATTTGCTTTCCTCAATCAGCTGCCGATGATAACATATAATCGTCTGTTACTTCACGGCTACAGAACTGGCTTCTCTTTTTTAGTCTGTAAAATTCTTGGAAAATTATTCTTTGCAGTGCGATGTCTACACGTATAGCACGATCGAATGTTCACCTGGAATCGATGACTTACATATTATGATAATACCTGTTATTACATTCGGGATGAGTAGAAAATAAAGACTACACGTTTGAAGTAAATGTTGACATGTTTAAAGTAAATATTGTGTTGCACTGTAGAGGAAATCTGAAACTTCATTATCGCTAATACACTAATACACATTCGGCCGTTCTTACCCCCAAACACCTGCAAAAAGAAATAAAAGGTGGCATAACTTTCGTTGGCACTTCCACAAAGCCGGAAATGACATCACGTCGAAGAAAGCAAAATTCCTCTTCTTTCTTGATAGCGTATCTATTTAAAAACAGTACATTCCTAGAATATTTTTTTAATAATCTTTTTGTTGCTGCAATGCACGTCACACGTCAAGAAAATGCCTATTTTAAATTACGACAAAACCTGGCTGAAAATGATGGTATCTACCTTCCTGTAAATGCGGCACGTTAGTTTGGTTTGTTTGATTAGGAAATGCACTCGAAGGCTGTCTAAGGAGAGGAGTGCCTTAGTGGAGGACTTTTCTAAAGGAAACTGGCTCGTATACACTTTACACACACGAAAACACCCATGCAGCCAACCCGCTTCCCGGGACTCGAATCACGAACCGCTACCAGGGCGCAGCGTACGCT
This sequence comes from Stegodyphus mimosarum, assembly GCA_000611955.2. Taxonomy (NCBI): domain Eukaryota; kingdom Metazoa; phylum Arthropoda; class Arachnida; order Araneae; family Eresidae; genus Stegodyphus; species Stegodyphus mimosarum. The sequence goes on along the minus strand of KK116633.1, from coordinate 404,542 downwards.
CGGCCGCTAATGAGCGATATGTGGCAGGGAGGTGGGAAGCCGGTATGAGCATGCGCAAGTGCTCTCCACGTAACTATTATCTACATAAACGTGTGGTATTTTAGGTCTACTAAAATATTATTATTTTTCGTTTTACATACACAGTGTGCCTACAAATATTTAGGACTAAGGTCGTACAAAAACAGTTAGCTGTAGAAAATAAATACCAGTTTTAACGAAAGTTCCCGCCACCGTAAATATCGTCTGCGCAAACAGTTCGTGTTTAATCATATTTTGTTAAACGATTTTCAGCATTTGAAAGAAAGAGACTTGCTTTAGAACACCGTGTTAAGAAATTTGTAAAAAAATATACTTATCATTAAGTACAAGTTGTCTGAAATGGAATTATCACGCTACCAAATTAGAACCATCATTTATTTCCACTCGTGTTGCAACAAGTGAGCTACAGCACGTCACCAAATCACGTGCACAGCCTTAGGTACTCATGTTGTATCATAGACACTGTCATGGTTTAGTACCGAAAATTCAAAAACGAAGACTATGGCATTCAAAAAGCACAGCGCTCTGGCCGGCCCACTGATGTTGATGAGGCCTGCCTTCGAGAACTTGTGGAAGGAGATTAGTATGTAACCACTCGAGAGCTTACCAAGGAGTTACACGTTAGTGCCAGCTCATTAGCCGCGCTATTGTAGAGCACAAACTTGACATACTAGTTCAATCGCTGGATGCCGCATAAGGTGATTCAAGCAGATAAGGACAAACGTTTTCGGGCCTGCACTAATCTGCTCGAATATCAACTTAAGGACAAAATTCTACACCGGATAGTCACTTATGATGAAAAGTAGATTTACTTCAACAATACAGGCTGAAAAAGGGGTAGGTCTGTGCCTCGTGAGCCCGCTCGCAGCGTCGCAAAGTGTAATTTGACTAACAAAAAGATCATGCTTTGTATCTGGTAGGACTGCCGTGGTATTTATTACCCATAAAGAGTATTTGGAAAAAAGGCAAAACCCTCGACAATAAGAGATGCACAGCGGCATGCTAGTCCATGTTGACGTTGCTATCAAGGAAGAACGTTGAACTGAGTTCCAGCGCGAAAAGGTCATGTTCCATCAAGATAATGCAAGACCACATGCATCTGCATTCACCGGCTGGAGTCTGTACGGATTCGAATGGGATCTTTTGTTACACCATATAGCCCGACATAGCTCCTTTGGACTTCTACATTTTTTCACACCTGCAACTTGCAGGTGCTTGCTATCCTCTGTTCTGCACAGGACGTCCGAAAGGAGGTTGATCTGTTTTTGGGCTCGCGCCACCACGTTTCTGGGCCGAAGGCTTTGAAAAACTACCAAAACGTTGTCAGAAAATCATAGATTTGGGTGGTGATGACTACTCGCACTAAAGATACTGGTTTCATAAGTTTTTTACAAGAAAACTTTCATTACAACTAGAGTGAATTAAAAACTGACTACTGACGTCAGATTTCACTTCAAACAAGATAGAACGTCAGCAAATGCCAAATCCGCAAAAAATAAAGGCGGCCGTTGTGACACCTTTTCTTGCTAGATACTTCACGACGAAAATGGAATTATGTGATGGAGCATTGCAGCAGCAGAAACCAGCTATTTGATGAGTTTATTTGTTCAGCGCTTGAAACATGAAGTCTAATTTATTTCTTGAAGCCTCTCATCATAAAAAGACAATTCACAGTCTGTTCCTCATAACCAAATTTCTTGTGAATTATTCCTTTTCAATGAAAGATGCTCTTCAGTTAAGATTTCTGAAACCGAAATTTCTGTTGGCCAAGCAGTTCCCTCTCCAACCCAAGCAGAGAACTGCGGTTTTGTCTCAGGATCGTAACGCAATAAATTTCTGCTTTGGAAGTAACATGTTTGAAAAAAGTCGGGCTTCATGTTTGTCGTTTGTATCAAATCAAGATAATCAAAAATCATATGAGGAACAAAACGATAAAACAAAAACATCGGATTACTCACGGAATTACTTGAACCCCGTTGGCTTTGTACAGATTTTCAGATATCTCCGTTGCTATTTTTCCCGCTTTTCAGTTAAACTTTACTGCTATTCTTTTCTCACCTTTCGAATTCATTACAGTATGTGTTCACTGGATGCAAGACAGCACGTATTCACTGAATTAAATGCGCTGAAAATTCCATCCATAAGCAAACGGTATTTTAAGAGAAGCAAGGTGAGATGTCAGAATAATAAATGCTGTCAATTACTGTCTGGAACCCCTGACGGAATTTGTTAAAAAAAAGTCCGAAAGCTTTAAGATTTTATATTACGCCCAAACGGGCTTTTTCTTTTTTATTCATTTACAGACACATACACGTTTCGAGAGCATTTGGACTAACGCCACATTGTGTTAAAAATATTTAAAAACAGCATATCTTTAGAGTTTCCGACAGACAGTCTCGTGCGCCGTAGATAATGTTTTACTTCCCACAGTATTGCCACTGCTCGCTTTGAAATTGTTGAGTTTTTTAATAAAAAATTCGTTAAAAGTTTTACAAAACATGAAATAGACAACAAAACAAATTCCAAATATGGGGTTCCAGGTGCCCATGTTAGGGTGGAGGACTATGTTATTCAAAATTTGATGACTCTAGGTAACTTTTTTTCGCCACCAATGAGAGAAACATACATTCATATAGATTTTTCATTACTTAGTTTCTTTAAATAGAATACAGGGCGAAAGTAATTTGAAAATTTTAAGCGATTCCACGCAAAATGCCGTTTTGAGACTAATAGCTCTTCTAGGTTAATGTCTATTTGGACTTATTTTTTATTACGCTCAAAGGGCCTTTTTTTTCACGAGGAGTTCAAAACGGGATTTGGAAAGTGATACAGACATTCAAAGCAAAATACCGCTAGACACTGTAACGTCTTTGCGTTACTACTATACCAACAAAATACCAGTAAGAAACGTAAAGAAACATCGCGCATAAAATATCCATGCTTGAAGATGCACGCGATGTTAACGTTAATGGAACGCTTTGAAATCGTTGAGTTTGTTAATCAAAAATTCGTTAGGTTTTATAAAAAAATGAAACAGATAATAAAACAAATTCCAAATCTGAGATTCCAGATGCTCATATTCGAGTGGAGGACTAGGTTACTCAGAATTTGATGTCTCTAGATACCGTTGTTTTTCCACACTGAGAGAAACATACATACATTCATGCAAATTCATCATTATTTAATTTCTTTAAATATGATGTAAGGTTGTAATATTTGGAAGCAACAATTTGAAAAGAGATTCAGACTTTTATAGTGAACCAACGGAAAATGCCGAAGCAAAATTAATAGCCCTTCTGGGCTAAAAAAACTTCCTCCTTACACTTTAAATGCACTGAAGCAACAGAAGTGATATACTTGGTAAAAATTTATAAGCTCTCGTAAAACTAACTCACATTAGTTACAACGGAATGCTATGCTTATTCTTTATTGCATCACAAACCTTAAAAAAAAAAGATTTTTATATATGCTATTACGGATATTCATTGCCTATTTCACACTTTAATATATTTTATATTTCGTTTATTGCCTTTCGAACTGGTTTAAATAGCTCATGTTTGCTTAAAGCTCAGAATAAGACGAGAAAATAAGTACTTTCCCTTCGACTTATCTGCTACACAACGTATTTGAAAAACAGGAATACAGGACTTTATTTTCTTGAACGTTTAGTGATAATGGAAATACATTTCTTGCTGCGAAGTTTTCAGAACGAAGCAGATAACTTTACGAAACGGTAGCAGCAAAGAGAACACGAAGGCTTTTATAAATATTAAATCTCACTTTTTGTATAGCCCCTTCAACGTAAAAATTTCAATTAATAAACTAATCCCAACACTTAGTCTTATAAAATTAATAAGCATAATTAAGTTTTGCAAAAACATCTTTCGGAATGGAAACAGATGGACCAATTAATGAGGAAATGACGCATAGCGGAAATCTAGAGGATAAACACATATTATTTTGTGAATGCAATGAGGAATATAGCCCGTTAAGGAGAAAGTTTGAGAGGTTTAAAGAATTAAAATTACTTCACGTTATGTATATATATCGTCGTTGTCAAACCAGTATTTGCTATGTGCAAAAAGTATAAATTTCAGATATTGAATAAAAAGGTTCTCCTGTAAAATTTTATATGAAGTACAGTTTTGAAAACTAATTTAAAGTTATATGTGTCATACGTTATTTTTATTTGATTTTGGGTATTCAAATATAATAATTCATTTATTATTATTTAGTGCACATAGCACAGAAGTGTGCAAAAATTACGTGCACATAGCAGATTATAAATTGTAAATTATTATTGGACATAGCAGGTATTAGTAAAAAAAGTGTCTAATTTACATTTGTATTTTATTATCGTAGAATTAAAAAAAAATCAGCAATCAGACTTAAACCTTAAACAATCATAAAATGGATGGTAGCCAGGATCAGTAGTTCAGTTAAGTTCAACTGAACTGTAACTGACTGAACTTAGATCGACTTCCGATGAACCTTCAGCATTGTATGAACAAGGCTGAAGGTTCAGATCACTCTCAAGGAGGACGCCTCCGTTGAGGAAGTATTATACAAGGTGTTTATAAAGTCCTGGACCCATTTTGATGTTTAATAACTCATAAAATAATGAAGATATAAACAAACTTATGGCATTTATTGATGGAATTACCTATATATTTTCCTTTTCAAGTTTGAATATCTTTACTTTTGTAAATATCGTCTGCGCGTGTGGTTAATTTCAGATAATTTCATTTTCCAGTCTAAATATCTGTACTTTTCTAAATATCGTCTGCTTATTAATTGCATTTTTCTCTCTTTTGTTTTTGGCAACTATTGCAATGTTATGTTTACTTTTGATGTGTTTGTTCTAGTACTTTTGTATGTGTTTTTTTATTCGACAGGTTATTAAGGAGAATGCACACGCCACAAGAGAAAGCACAGATTTTATGGTGGTTCATAGAAACGAAATCCATAACGCAAACACAGAGAAATTGCAGAAAAATTTACCAAAAAGATCCTCCATCCAAAAGCAGCATCTTGCGGTGAAAAAAGAATTTTCTAGAAACTGGAAATATCGCAGATAAGAAACGTTCCCGACATCCTGGCACAAGTGATTTTGATGTTGAGCGTGTCAGAGAGACATTTTTGCACAATCCTAGAAGATCTGTGAGATCAGCGGCAAGAGAATTGGATATGCCAATCTCGACGGTGTACAAGGTTATTAAGAAAAAATTAAAACTGCATGCATACAAAGTTCAAATTGTTCAAGTTTTGGAAACGGATGACATGCTTGCCGGTACCTGGCGTGAAATTGAATATCGAATTGATATTCTCCGTGCGACGAAGGGGGCACACGTGGAATTTCATTGACAAGGGTCATCAAACTTTTTGAGTCTATCTAACCATTTATGTTATTAATTTTAACCTATCTTTATTATTTTATGAGTTATTAAACATCCAAATGGGTCCGGGACTTTATAAACACCCTGTATAATCAATGTGGATGGCGAAATTTGAAGTACATTTCACTATTAGATCTATATGAAAATCATCTGATATCATCATCACAGTGAAATTACCTTTTCTTTTACCAGGTCTGATAAACTGAAAATTAGTGGTTAGATGCTCGTAATCTTTGCAAAAGCCATTAAGTCAAAGTTCCACTGACTTCGGTAGAGAGAATTAGGATTCCTGAATAGCGGGCGTTTGCCTTTTGACTACGTCTCTCTAAGCTGCTACTACGTTCGGCCGTATTACGTGCCCTTGATAGCTTCGCTAGCTAATTTAATATTACGGGCCAACTGGTTTAGAACTGTATTAGCTTCGGCTAAATCTCTTTAGTTAGTCATTAGTTAAGTTCTTATTACCTTGAGTTTAAGCCCAAGTGGAGGCTTTGTTGTACGCTCTGAGAAAAGGGCCATCTGTGAATCTTTATTTTGAGAAATAAAGGGTAATTAACCCTTCTCGAGTTCACGTCTCTGTTTCTGAACCTAAGCGATTATTCGCTTACCTATTCACTTGGTTCCTCAGCATTTAGTTATTAGATAAAAAGTGAGAATCTCTACAAACTTACGCACTGTACTTTATAACTTGTAATGTCAGACACAAAACGTACTTTACAAGCTCATACAACTAATCAACTGAAGAGCAATGAACTGGGAAGGGGGTATAACTGGGAACAAGGAAGATGGAGAGATAATAACTGTTATCAAAAACACAACACTTATTGTTGTGTTTTGACTAACCACATAGTAGATGTTTTACTACCTAAGCAGTTGATTTTGGTCAAATAAAATGTGCTATGTGCACGTTTGTCACATAGCAGTTTTTATTTGACAATATTCTGGATGACGCACACAGCGTATTTTTTTAGCGACCACAGTTCACAGTATAACGCTTAGCGTCACAGAGCAGTCATTTTATACGAAAATTTCGTTAGCAAATTACTACTCATAATGGTCAAAATGTCGAAATCTTCAAATGCTAAAAGAAGACACTTATTGTAATGAAGCAAACTTAGATGTAATAATGTAGAAACATTGATAGCGCAGATACGGAGAATGTTGATTCATAATGAAGAGCAACTTGGCAACCGAGGCAAACTGAATATTCCTCTTTACTTCAATAAACATGTTGTGGCCACAAGAAACTTGGCACTCTAATTCTTGCCTAATTCAAAAGGTTTACATTTTGGATAGCTTTTCGGTACAAAAAGAGGCGCAGCAAGCAAGTAAGTTATGTTGACGATGAAATCTTAACTCAAAATGAGTTAGTTTCGGTTTCTCAATGCCTCTGATCGGATAATTAAAATGCTGTAAAATAATTGTTGGCTATTTAATTTTTAGACCTTTTACCTCACCAATGTTTATGCAACAGTCATATGACATGGATTACTCTCGAAATGGCGCAATGCAGAAAAAGATTACTATTTTTAAAACAGAGAGATAATACTCAAATGAAAACTAAGCACTAACAGGCTAATTTAAATTAAAATTTATATTTACATATTTTTTCGTCTTTCTTATATAGAAAACACACATGACGTGTTTTGGATTGATGGCATGCTGAAGCATAAATATCTAGCTCCAGTGAAATGTTATCCGTCGTGACGATTTAACGTATTTTATTTTATTCTTGAGAGGTACAATCTTAAAATGGATTGCACAGCGTAATCTGAGCGCCCGTTTTTAGCCATTGTCCATTTTATGGCAATATTGATTGATTAACGAAACGTAAGCCAACAACGATGTGTTAGTCGGACAGCAAACAATGTGACATGATCGAAATGAAAGTGGGTTCAAAGTGATCTAAATTTCACTCCATAATTTTCGCATTAGCTAATAAAATGTTTCAGTATTGGCCACAAAAAGTTTAAATTACCGAATTCGAAATCATCACTATCTGAAGCCTTTATATAAGAGCGTGCGTCAGTAGGATTATGTAAGAATCATGTGACATGGATTAATCTGGAAATGACACAAAAAATATTTGTCATCCAAATTAAAATAGAGACTTATGGGATTATTGCAAATGAACGATAAAATTTTGCCTTAGACATATTTTCATCTTAAATATTTTTGATGTTGCCGTAAATGAAGAAATGATAGAATAAAAATATAAACTGCAATCATATCCTTTTCACTACTACATTATTCTTTATAAAGCATTCTTGACATTCACAGCTAAACCGGCGCTATGCCCAATTTTCAAGAGCTATCAGGACTAGTATTTCTTTTTATCTGTTTAGCGAACATGACGCGTCCTGACTGGTCAGTGAGTTGACTGCAAACTATGTCCTATGGAGTGTAGCAAAGACGACAAGATGAGAAGTGTTAAAATTACCCTTTATTTTTTTTTCACATTTTCACAGTCGCTCCCGCACTTCGGGTTACAAACACCAACCTTTTGTGGTCTGAACGCAAAAGTATAAGACTACTAACTAACTAAAATTTGAATAGGAGGTAACTTTTAATATTTTACACAGATGACTAACACTAAGACTGGCCTTTTAAAACTGCGGAAAACTACACTACGTCTTTAGCTTTCGAGAGGACTAAAACCTCTGGCCTTAAAGGCGGACAGTAGCTGATATCAAGCTCGCATGAAAACTCGTGGCAAGATGGCTCTCTCTCCTTCTACTACGCTCTTGGCAAAAAACCACAACTTAAATACTTAAGCAAGTACAATTTGCATAAGCATATTCACGCGTTAATTCTGGCCGGAAGTGGAAAATAAGAGATGATAGTAAAGCTTTAAAATAAAATAAACGTTAGTCAAACTTAAGATCCTTACAGAGTTACATATGTACTTTCCACTTAATTTTTTAACTATATAACTGAAGAAAGAAAGAGAAGCAGCGTACTGCATGCTCAGAAAGGACGGAGAAAATGAGGAGAAATGCGCAGATTACATCTGAATGTTAGTGAAATTATATTAACACTTTATTCGTTAATTAAAGTTTAGTTTGCAGAATTTAACATTATTGTTTCATAAAAGACCTTATAAGGTATTTCTCCCTCCTTTCCGTAGGCCTTCGCAGTGTAATTGCAAGCATACTCGAACTTTGTTCAAGAGGTCCAGGGTTCGAGTTCGGCGAGCGTACTGCACATTTTTCACGTCTCCTGCTTCCTCTCCTCGAAACCATAATCACTAATACAGGTGACGGCTAAAGCTGGTAGCTGATTTCATTACAACTGCACATTTTCACGTCTCCTGTTTTAAAAAACACCTAATTACTCTGCAACCTTCTGTCATTATATAAGAGCACATGTCACGAGCGTTACATGAAAATGATATGACAAGGATTAATTTTGAAATGACGCAGCTCAGAGAGATTTATTACAAGCATTTTAATATTTTTAGGATAGGAATGAAAAATATGCAAAATACATGTTTAATATATTTTTTTATATGTTTTATATATAGCGGTGTGTATGTTTTTTTCTCCTCTAGAAGATCCTATACATAAACGTTATTGAAAAGACTTTTTTATACTCCGTTGCAGATAGTATTTTCCATATTTTTTTTCGTTTTAAACAAGACATTTTTACTTTGAATGCGCATTCACATCTCTCAGCACACCAGTGACCGAACAATAAGACTACATTTCAGTTTCGGTTTAAAATCCAGAGAACGAGGTGGCGGCATAGATACTTACCCCCCTCGCGCGTGACGTGTATACAAACTAGTTTCCCTTGAAAAGTCTTCCACGAAGGCACTCTTCCGTTAAGCGTATACCCCACAGTGCTTTGCTACTATTAAATTTTCCAGGCGTAATCCGTTAAAACATTCTCCACAAATGCATTTCTCCCATCAGGGTAGACGTCCACCAGCGGCAAAATCGCTGGTAGTTCGGTCGGAGGTTGGAACCCTGGCGAATGGGCTGGCTGCATGGGCGTTTTAATGACTTCCCCCGTTATAATGTAGATACGAACCACTTTCCCTTAGAAAGTTCTCCACGAAGGCATCTCTCTTAGGAGATAGCCCTTGAGTATTCCTCATAATCAAATGAACAAACTTAACAGTCACAATGGAGAATAAAGTAGTGGCTACTTTCTAAAAAATGCAAAAAGTTTCATCTCCATTAGAAAATTAAAGGAATATTACAAGTGAACAAATAAATTCATTATACCATACATCAAAACACTCTGCAACTATTTGGCCTCTCGAAAGCAACATAACGAAACACTTTCACTATAGAATAAGTAATAAAATCCTACGTCCTCCACACTACTACACTGGTAAGGGTGATCACCCCAGCGACCACGCAATGGTTAATATGAACCATAGCAAACCAGTTTAAACTGCTGAAACTAGTTAAAGCCGAAGAGTAGCAGATATCCCCTGGCGCCTTCGTTTACATCATTAAAGCTTAGTTGAGAAAAAAGTTCAACTAGCATATTAAGACACGGAATTGTTTGTTTACATTTGGGCAGTGAAAGTTCATATAAATTACTACTCACAGCTATCCAAACATTCAGCCGCGCTGGAGCAAAATGAGAGTAAGCATCGATAGCGAGCACGTGCAGGTTACCCCTTCTAAAGCAGATTACACTGTCAGAAATACACAAAAATATAAAGTTGGACATTATTTATTCGTTCATATTTCGTGAAGAACTAAAAAAGAATTCTTTACCGCACGGTTATTATTACAGTCATGTTTTATGTCTTTTTAAGCATCTATCCTGTTAGCGGAAACGGATGGATAAACACAAGGGAAGAAGTTTTTCCCCAGATGGAGATTTCTGTCGACTGATTTTTATGAAATGTTAGTTTAAAAACGCCTTTTTTACGGCATGAAAATAAATACTAAAAATATATCATAAAAAAAAGAAAAGAAAGAAACAAGGGAAAATAAACGAAGAACCAGAAATGTTCTTTTGAAACCAAGCATTCACTAAGTTCTCAGATTTAGTATTGTTACGAATTTTGTATTTATATCACTTATATCACTGATTCTCACCCTTTTTCTGTGGCGGCACACTTTTAACGATTTCAAAATTTGATGGCACACAAAGAAAAAGATAAGTTTAAAAATTGTTTACTTATCTATAATACACTGTGTAAAATAGTTTACGATAATAATTTTGAATGTAAAATAAAATAATATGTGGTACAAAAACAGCAGTACGTTTATGAAGGGATTAATTACAAGTTAAGAACACTTTTAATGAGAAATTTCAGCTTGATGTTTTTTGATAATTTCATTTATATTTATTTGGTCGTAAAAATGACAATACTGCTCTAATATCGGCTTCTACATTTAACAGTCTCCATCTATTATCCGCTTTTATGGTGATTAATACTGAAAATACGAATTCACACAAACAAGATTAGAAAATTGTAATAATGTTTAGAAAATTGTAATAATGTTTTTAAAACTTTTTTGGCCATCATGGGATAATCGCATCTAATGTTAATCCAAAATGAATTAATTCATTCTTCATTAATATTTTAAAAGTAATCTCGATTATTAGAAAGCGAAATTAGTTCTTCCTCTTCATTCAAAGTTAATTCAAATACAGAAGTATTCGTTATCACATATGGATTAAGTATTCCATCAAATTTTTTCATATCTCAATTTGGAAAATAATCAATAATTATCTCCTCTAATGTTGTCAAATGGTCAATAATAATTTTATGAATAGTTTTATTAGAATCTTTTGGAACTGACTCAAACCTTTCCAAATTGCCTTCCTGTGCTTTATTCTTCCATAAAGTTATTTGTCTTTGGAATCCCAGACGTTTATCTGCTGAGTTTAATATATTTTCCTTCGGCCTTTGCATACTTGAATTTATGTTATTAAATATAACAAAAATGTCTGAGAAGTAAGTTAATCTCCCATCTGCACCAATCAGAACTTCTCAATTTAAATTATATACTGAACATGCGCGAAAATGCTCCGAATTGCGCTCTCCTCCAGAGCACCAAAATCGGCTTGGGTACCACAATTGGCGCGCTTATTAATGTCTTAAAAACCGAATTTCGCCAATTCTCATGTGTACCGTATACTAGTATTAAACCCATTATAATAACTGCATACACTTTTAAAATTTGGCGGCACGCTTTAAGAATTTGGCGGCATAGAAAAGTGCCGCGACACAGTGCTTGAGAATTACTGATCTATATAACTAATTTTAGTGATATGATATGTGAAATTGTAATACTTTTTGTAATGTATGATATATATGAGACATAAATTGTAATATATGAGACGAAGTTCTGCGGGAAAAATTAGATTACAGGGTCAAGGTCTATTTAACATTGAGGTAAACGGCCATCTCGCTAAACTGGCGAGATATCGCCAAGGTGGCGATGATTTTAACAACTAATTTTTTGTTTCAAAATTTGGCGGGAAATCGCCAAAAGTCGCTTAACTTGGCGACCATTCGCCGAGATTTGGGAACGATCTTTGTATAATTCACCGAATTAATGTAATTGATCCCGATGTGTAATTTTAACTATCTAACAAGCAAGCATACTGTTTCGTGCACGCAGTTCCGTACAAACAAACATACTGTTCCATGCATAAGGGTTCGTAATGAACATGACACACACATAAACGATAATATGTTGATAAAATTTATTTTACCAAAAGGAGGTTTACAGTTCTATAAACTCCCAGAAAAGTACTGGTACAGTACTGGTACAGCAGAATTGAGCAGAATCGGTAATTGTCACTTTCAACTACTCAGAAGGTTAATGCAAAGTGCACATAAACAGCGACTCTCGTTGCGGAGGTCTAATTCTGAACTAAACATTGAGAACTGACGCTCTATCCAGGCTTATATGGTTTTCCCCCGGCAGCCGAGAAGTCAATCGTACCTTCCATTTCTCGAAATTGCTATAAGGCATATACGGTTCAAGTCACATATAATAGACGGATACGGTTGCAATTGGATATACGGATCAATTATAGTTATTCAATTATAGTACCAATCACAGTTACACAGGGAACAGATCAAAATGTTACCTGGAGATTTCTCGCCAAATCAGCATTATCAGCTTGGCGATATATCGCCAACTCAGTGAAAGAGCCATTTACCTCAGTTTTAAATACACTGAGGTAAATGATCACAAATCCTTGTAATCTTATTTTTTCGGCACAATTTCGTTTCTTGACGCATCTTATGTTACTCTATACGAAAGATACTACTAACTATAATTTAACTAAAATTATTTACATATATCCAAAATTTATTAACAATACTTTAATTTTATTACACACTGTAGTGTCTTCAATTTCTAAATTAGCTAAACTGATGGAGAGCACTGCTATGCTATCAAATACCCAGGGAGAAATGCGGGAAGTTCCTCGTGCTCGAAGATAGACCGATATAGTAACTATGTCAAGGACTTATAAAATAATGACAATAATAATTTTGTGTTCAGTTTGATACATGACATACAGTGTAAAATACATGTTGATAGAATTCCACTACATATACTACAAAGTAATTAAAAACCATTGTTTGGAATCTCAACAAGCACCATATTGTTTTATTGTCCGTGTGCTTTTTTGGGGGCTAAAATTACAAAAAACGTTGTGCGCACTAATGTAAAGATGTGTAGCACATACTCGTTAAGTTAAAAACAATACCGCAAATATTTATGTTTATTCGATTGTTGTTTTCACTTATTTATCATGTCATTCTTTCTTTTTTTATTTAACCGTTTGCTTTAATTTAGTGAATATCTGCATTCATGGATTCGAAAGCTGAGCAAATAGCAGTACAATTTTGCAGTACAGCGGGAATTAATCCTGGAAGAAGGGGGGCAGGGAACATATTGTTACACGAGAAGGAATTTGGTGCTTCGTTGATAATTCTAAGATAAAACGGCAATCTGCTTCCGTTAGACCAGAGGTAGTCAAACCAGGGATAGTCAAATGCGTTAGACCAGGAATTGTCCAAGGATAGCCTTACAGCTCACTAGTGGGCGATTTATGCTTTAAAAGCGGCAGAGGCCTTTTTGTCCATCCAATGATGAAATTCCGTTCTCCCGCGCTCAGCTCTCTCCTACTTCCATAAGGCTTTGCCACCTCTTTTAGGCGTTGTTCCGGCACTATAGCGCGCATAATGGGGTTATCACATCTTAAACAAGCGTGAGGGTAGGCGAAATTTTTCCGAGAAATGAACTTCTTTTCCTGGCGTTGAAGGTTTTTTAGTCGAAACAGTTTCACTGGAACTGATGTCCCGGCTAGTAACGCGGGACACAAATTTTCTAGCTCTTTATAAATTTAGCTATATATATTTTTACTAAGCCTCCACTCAAAAAATTACTTTGGATTTACGCTAAACTAAGTTACTGCGAAACCAGTGGGCGGTAAGAAAATTTTACTACCTACAAAGTGGGAGGAAAGGAAATTTTACTACTTACAAAGTGGGCGGTAAGTATAAAAAGGTTGATTACCATTGCGTTAGACTGTTCCCTCTCCAGCACCTAAATCCATGGAGGTAAGAATAAATAGGGTGATAATAGTGCCATCCCCGCACGACACCTGACGCGTTTATAGGCGTTGGCCACTACTACGGCCGGAAGCGATAGTCCCTTTATTATGGAGGCACCCAATATATGGGCCACCGTTCCCTTCTATGAAGGTACCGAAAATTACATCCATGTCTTCTCCGGGATTGGAACAAGTTCCAGTCAAGGGGTTAGTGACCGAAAGGGGTCAGTTACTCTGACTCCCGTCTGGGCGGCTGTTCCAAAATTTGAGTTTTACAAATCATTATCGAAATTAAGTTTCCCAAACTTAATATCTCAAAAGCCCAGGAAATTAGCGCTATGTTTGTTTCACCTTATATTCGCGAACAAGTGTTTTCTAATATGAACCTTAGAAAGAATTCTATTAGAAACAGACTGACTGATGAACATTTAAAATTACTTCTCAGAATTAGTACATCGCTGTTTGAACCCCAATTTAAGGAAAAAAAAAAAAAAAAAAAAAAAAACAGCTGCAGTTTCATTCAGCACATTCATATTTGTATATTCTTTTTAAAGTTTTAGAATAAACTATACTGGTCCGATACACATTTTTCTTTTGTTTTTTGGCCCGCTCCCAAAGAAGTTCCCCCATCATTGCATTGAGGAGATTCGGCAAACCGTAACCACGGATTTAAACAGTATTTCGAAAAATGAGTTTATGAAAGAATTTCAAAGCTTGGCACGAATGTACCAATCGTTGAAACTTTGTAGACACACTGTGTATCATTAAAAGGCGATTTTTAAAGTAAACGAACGAAAACAGAAAACTTATAAATCTGTAATAACGTAATAAATAAGTAACAAAAACAGTACATAATTATTTTGTTATTAATGTACATAATTATTTTGTTATTTGTACATATTATTTTGTTATTAATGTATATAAGCCGTATTATGTGAAATGACAAATGTTAGTAAAAACTCACGTATTTGTATGTTAAATGATACGTAAAATGATAATGTTTGATGTTTAATGAATTATTTTTCATAATAAGGCAATAAACAAGTCATAAAAATTAACCTTAAACAACTTCTAAATTCTTATAAATACCTACCTATCTTCGCTATTTTAGCATTTTGTATAACTGAATCAATTTAACGATCGCGGACACTTCATTAGACCATTTAACCGACAGCAAATTTAGCCCACAGCACGTTCAGCTGACACGCAGAGAACATTCTAAACTATTTTAATAAAACTACTTATATCTATCTATCTGATTAAAGGCCATTTCCAGGTTACGTAAGAAGGAACTTTATGAATAAGTAACACATTTCTATCTTTATTAAAAGCTGAATATACTAATAATTCATGACATGGTTTACATGCAATAAAACAGGTTAAACAAGAACGTAATAAATGAATAATACAAATAATAAACGATTAATAAAATAAGTTGAAAAGAAATATGGGCGACATATATATTTTATCCGCAAATGCATTTAACCGAATTTATGTATATTTCTGCAAGTAAGAATAATATCTTCTTTAATGTAACCTGAATATGTATTAATAAAAAGAGACAAAGTAGGTGAAAAATAATAGGTGATTTACAAGTGTACTAGAAAGCCATCACACGCGGTAAAATATCTGGGTGGTACATACACTGCACCAGTTGTATTCAAACACTTAAAATAACGTCGAATGTACGTGTCAGCTACAGAATATGTTCACTAAGTGCGCTGCCGACTGAATCTCACTGTCGGCTAAATGTATGGACCCAAGATTAAAACCAAGTACATAAATTATGAGAAAATTAGCATTAATTTAAAATGGCCTCGAGCGAAGAATAAGGGATTCACATAGTTTACCAGGTTACAAGCGAGACGTCGCGGAGAAAACACAAGGTGAAAACATCGTAGTCCAAAACATTGTGGGAGCGGGAGGGGGGAAAAATGCAAGGAGAAAACATCGCAGTTCTAAAACATCATCCTCGAAAATCAAGTGGTTCAAAAATATCGTTGGGAAAAATATCGTGATAAAAAATAAAGCACCTACAAATCATTGCATGACGATAACATCGCAGACGTATGTTTTTCAGGCTTTAGCAAATGCATATTCGCATAATGATTTGTAATTAAGTAAGAATAAACAATATTTTTACATCTAAATTTATTTCCCCCCTCGATTTAAAAAAAAAAAAAGGCAAAATGGAAACTTTAGCATTCAAAAGTTGAAAATGAGCAGAAAATTAATGCATCATATAATTCATCATAATTGAACAATCTACATCCAAACGAGGTTGAACATAAAGATGTTACACTTTTAAGAAGACAAATGAATTGAAACCAAAACAAGGCTTATTTTTTTATTAAAAGACTATCAAATTAATAAAGGTAAAAGAAAATAATTTTACAGTTTGATAATTACTGAAGCAATTTTCATACTTGCCAACCTATGACACTCAAAAATCGGAAGATTTACTTTCAACGATACAAAGATTTTTAAATGATAAAAATATATTTTTAAATAATGAATTAACTTCAAATCGTTACTAATTAATACCTGAAAGTTCAGTTACTAATTCTTAAATGCAAACAGTACATTCTGCATTAGTAACTTTTTGGTCCTTTGCTTCCATAGAAAAAAGTAACTTTTTTTTTTTTTTTTCAATAGAATTCATGTTGTCCTTGTGTTTTTGTGTACGAACATGTTTGAGAACATCAGACCTTCCACCGTGCAAAATCGAAAAATCGCAATGGCAAACGGTACAAATCACAAATATTAGAAGAAAAGTCATCTGTGTGCGCGTTTTGAAAATTACCTGAGTATTTTACCTTTTTCGCAGATATAACTAATACGAAATATCGTAATTTTTTATACTGTTTCTCGAAAGCATGAACGCTCACACAGTTTAGCGACACGATGAACGAAATAACAACCTCGATCTTGCTTCGCGCTCATTGGCTAATATGTGCCAGATGACACGCAGTGGCACTCGATGCTCATTGGAGAAATGGAACATCACGTTTTTGGACACTCGTGTTCTCAATCACAAAGCAGAAGCGGGCCATAATTTCTCACTGATGAAACTACTTTGTTTTTCTATGTAGTCTAGTGAAAAACCAGGTGCTTTCAGACACCCCAAATCACTTTTTTGGAGGATGCAAATAACGAAGTAATAAGCCAAGCTACATAAAAATTATGAGAAATTTTAAGAATAAGAGAAAGTCGGGGGAAATATATGGTAAATCGGGTTGGCGGGAGAACGGTCAGCAATTGGGAGTCTCTCGCCGAATGCGGAAGAGTTGGCAACTCTGAATTTTAATAACCTCATAAACGTATTCATCTTCTTTTTCCAATTTTTTTAGATTATATTTTTCTTCAAAAACTACCATAATTTTACAAAAATATTAACTAAACAATGTAAAATTCTATTAATTACATACCCGTAAGTAGCATTATTGCGCACGTACTTGTACGCAGCGTTTTTTCCACTAATTTTCAGCTTTTGAATGCTATTCTTCTTCCTTTTTTTAGCAAAATAAATCACAAATAAATCCAAAATATATGAAACACAGAGGTAAAAATATTCCTCATTCTTACTTGCGTCTACAAATCGTCATGTGAATATGAATTTGTAACTTTTAAAGCCTGTGATGTTATAATCGTGGGATAATACGTAGGTGCTTTATTTTTTACCACGATGTTTTTAAACTGCGATGTTTTTAAGCCGCTTTATTTTCGATGACGATGTTTTATAACTATAACCATGATGTTTCAAAACTGCGATTTTTTTTCCCTTGCTTTCTTCTCTTCTATGATGTTTTTACGACGATGTTTTCGCCCTGCGTTGTTTTTACCGCGACACTTTCGCCCGCGATGTTTTCGGCAGACACCAGTTTACCACACCCCTTTCCATTCTTTCGCCGATACTTTTTTTTTTTCCACTCTGAAAATTCTTTTTCCATTACTTACGTTTTCCACGTCTTCTTTTGCGACGTGAAGCTTCTGTTGCGCTTTCTTTTCGGACGTTCCAGTGCACAGCTTCCCTTTATAAGTTTCCGATTCCGAATAGTTTTCGGTTACGTTCTTTTCTTCTGTTTTAAACCAATACGGTCAATAAAGCAATGACTAGATTCCTATACACAACACAATCAACTTCCAACTACTTTCTCAATTCTTTCTTCACGCTTCAAAACTCGTATAGAACTCCACGCTTCAAAACTCGTATTGTACTCGAATAGAAATGAAATTTCGAATGAATATAAGGTAACATTGGAATGTTCAATTCATCTTTCATCTCAAGTTAAAATTTCGAATTCAAACCCTGGAATTTTGCAGTTTAATATTGAATAAGAGGTTAATTAGATCTTTTAGATTTCGTTTGCCTCTAAACATGTTACAAAGACGTTTTATTTTAAATTTCTACCAAATAATATCTCTATGTACGTATGCGTAACCACTGATTACCGGTAGATATTAAAGTAGGTATTAATCAATTACTTCCTCATTAGGTAACACAATAACATATAGCACATACAAAATATTTCGCAATACTGAGCTTATAATTGCTTACGATACAGCTCAATTTTGAGACTCAAACAGAAGACAAGAGGTTCAAGACAGCTAATTACACAACAATAAACAACCGAATTTGATTCCCGAATAACAAGCTGGTTGTGCAAGAACTTTCGCGTTTTCTCGCATATGTAACGTGAATACAAGATAGTTCCCCCCAGAAAGTTCTCCACGAAGGCATGATTTCCCGACAGGAGAGAGTCCAAGTGTATTTTGTAATCCAATACAATACTGCAATTAGGAATGTCGCGCAAGCGTTGCCGAAAAACATTTAATAAATACAGTAACTGCTTCTTCAAAGTAACAGGCGTCGAAAGCTATAGATGCGTTGATGATAATAATAATAATAATAATAATAATAATAATAATAATAGGAAAATTGGCATAGCTGCCTTATTTTTAAATTTAAATGTGCTTTTCCTACCCGAGATCACGCATCGTAGAAGACCGATACTGAACAGAAAGTATCAAGCGTAGAATGCAAATCAAACGTCGAACAAGCACAGCTTTAGATGACAAGAGTTTTACAACAAATTCAAACTTTATATGAAATCCGCCCAAATAGATTCATATGAAAAATAAAATCTGAAAGTTTTCAGATTTTATACTACCCCCAAACGGACGTCCCCCTCCCATTAACAGAAATATACATCTTCCGATAGCATTTGGGCTAATGCGAGTTTGGGATAAAATATTTAAAAACAGCATATCTTCAGACTTTCCGACAGACAGTCTCGCGCGCTTTAGATAAAGAAGTTTTCTTTCGTACAGTGTTGCCACTGCTCGTGTTAAAATAGTTGACTTTGTTAATCGAAAATTCGTTAAAGTTTTCCAAACTATGAAACAGACAATAAAATAAATTTCAAATGCGGGTTTCCAGGGGCAGGATTTTTTAAATCTTAAAAAATAATTTTATGGAACATATACATGTTACATGTACAGTAATAAAATACATATATTTTGCAATATGATGTGATTTGGATTTACATACGTCATATCATTATATACGATCATATAAATTTACTTTGAGAACAATACTTTGCAAAGTATGTTGAGTTTTGCTGACAAAGGCACGCGAGTAAAAATGGCTTCAAAGAAATTATTAAACACGTTTATTCGACTGGAAACTATTCCTCACGTTTGAGTGTAACAAGATGGTATAATTTTTCCCACCACGACCTCGCTCTGCGAGAATTACAAGAGGAATGATTGCTTAAAATAAATATTCTCAAGCTGTCATTAAAATGAATCAAACAATTAAAAAACAATAATTACTAAGGGAAAAAAACAAGATCTGAAAGGATTCAGATTTTAATGTCGCACCAGGGGTTTGGTAAGTCTTTTTAAGCTCTTGCTGTGCATCGCAGGATACCAATCTGCTCTTGGAATTTCTCCTTCTAATTCTCCTTCTTTCACATTCTTTCCCTACTTTTTTCTTTCTTTCTACTTTAATTATTTAGAAGTGCTTTCTTCGCTCTTATGCTACATACAATTCAATAGCAAGATCAGAAAATTTTTAAAAGCAGCAAAGCAAGCAGCATATGATTAGAATTCCCATTATAGCATTAAGTGTTGATATACATTTTAGT
This sequence comes from Stegodyphus mimosarum, assembly GCA_000611955.2. Taxonomy (NCBI): domain Eukaryota; kingdom Metazoa; phylum Arthropoda; class Arachnida; order Araneae; family Eresidae; genus Stegodyphus; species Stegodyphus mimosarum. The sequence continues at coordinate 384,411 of KK116633.1, read as the reverse complement.
TTGAATTTTTTTTTTAAAGTCTTTTCTCAGTTCATCGTACTAACGTTCGGTTTTCTTACCAAGATGACATCCATTTTTTTCAATTATTAATTTTTACTTTATTTATTAAATATCCCATTTTTGGTACGTACGACACATAAAATTCAACAGCACAGTTAAAAAATATTTAAAAACAGCGCATGTTTAGAATTTCCGACTGAGTGTTAGCGGATGCCATTTTTTTATATTAGCTACATTATTTCTTTAAAAACTAGCCGCTCGCGCGGTAAGCTGTCCACAATAGTTATCATAAAAAGTACATAATCATTTTAATGAATTGAGATACTGTAAGATTTTCATAAAAATATTTAATATTTCTGATTAGGTAGGATTTTAATGCATTTTTATTTAAATGAATCATATAAAAAGGTAGAAAAAATATTCTTAAGAACTGCGTTTACTGCTTTTAAATCGCTTAGTTTGTTACTCAGTAAAACTAGATTAAATCTGAAATTTAAATAACTCGGGCTTTACTAAATGGCAACACGTTGTGGGGTGTAAAATAAAACTATATTAGATCCAGCAGTGGCACCACATTGCTTTCAAATGGCCGAGTTTGATGATTAAACCTGAAAGGTAAATAAATATCTTACATTTTGCAGAATGACAACAACAGTAGACAGTAACGATTCCGGAGCTACAATTGGCGCTACAAGATGAATGGGCAGCAATGCCTCAACAACTCACTGACAATCTAAGAATGGACAGACGATGTAAAACCCACACAGCAATCAGAGCAGAGCATATCCCCTACTAACGGCTGGATGTTTTTTGCTGGACACCTGTCACATGGATGTTTCGGTTTTCTGTCGCATTCTGCTCCATGCTATTTTTTCAATACAGTTCCTTTTTATCCTTTTGAATCCTTTTTTGGGAAGTTTTGCTTACATTACCCATGTTCTTATTTCTTGGGTATCTTACGATATTATTTGTGTTGATTTGGAAAGCTTCTGCACAACGTTACATTAAAAAAACCATCTCGTCCTTACTTTGCACACCAGTGTATATAATGGACTGGAGAGTTTTATTGCGCAGATATAATGATGACACTGACAGACGTGGTCGAAGACATGACATGATTTTATTTCTTAATATAACAAGCCTTGAGAAGCATAACCAGGTTCACACATTATCATGGGCGCAATATGCACCGCATTTTCCAAACATCCTTTGAAACTTACATTTTAGACAATGGTCGAAGCAGGGAGACTAGCGACGTGTCTTAGCAAGAGTAAAGGCAAAGCAAAAAAGAAAAATAATTGCGCATTCCGAGAGAGCCTACGCTAGTCAAAAAGTATCTTTATTTGTGATAGGATACGAGCTGTCCGCACTGCAGGCTTACATTAGAAAGCATGAAACGGATTAATTTTGAAATGAGCAGTCCACTTAAAGTTTTTATAAATTGTAAGGTATTTCTCACGCCTTCTTCGCATGCCTTTATGGTGTAGTGGTCTGCATACTCGACGCGTAACCGAGAGGTCCGTGGTTCGATTCCCGGCGAAGGCGTTGCTCAGTTTTCATTTCACCTGCTTCCGAAATAACCTAATGTCTCTACAAAATAACTCCTACTTTTAGAACAGAAAGGAAAAATATGACAAATTAAATGAAGAATTACGGGGCTATTGCTCATTTAAATTATAATTTTGGTTCGTGAAAAATTTGAAAGTACTATTTTTCTCATTATATATAATATATATATATATATATATATATACCAATAATTAAACGCTGATTTAAAATCAAAGCCAATTCCCGATTAACACAGGTAATACTAGAGTCGACATCCACAGTGAAACCAAAATAATCGAAGAACAACTAAAAAAACACAGACAGAGAGAGAGAGATGAATAATCCATATTATAATTAACACAAAAATATCATTAATAATTTATCCGTATTTCCAAGCAATTCAATCTGCAGAATATGCAGATTTGGTTATGAAATTTAATAGAGATTATTCCAAGAAGGCATCCCTCCCCTTAGGCAGACAGCCCTCTAGGCTTTGCCGTAATCAAATAAAACCAAACCTACCGAGTTCCATAACAATGTGTATATATTTTGAATTGCGTACAATAAAACTGCTTACTATTTGGTTAAAAACAACATCCAAACGTTACGACTGCTCTCAGCTCTTGTATTTTTTCTTTGATCTTTTATATTTATTTACACAGTTTTATCTAATGTTGATTGTTTGTAACGGCAACTTTTCCACTATTTCGCAATAAACAAACGCAACTTTCTTTAAGAAAGTGCCCGGATTATAGAGGGCTGACAATATCAATGCATTGTTAATAGCTATAGACGTTTGTATAGTATTTTATTATTACATTATTTTCTTCTAGGAATCTTCTCCGCCCCCCCCTCATCGCCACCTTTTTTTCTGCGAATCTCTGCGGAAGTGGGTCACGATAAATGGTAACTATTTGTACACAGGTCATCAAGCTTAAAGTTTTAGAAAAACTGCAGCAGATACCAAATAAAATAAAGCTCAGACTGAACAAAGTAGAGAGACGATTCTCAGAATGTCATTAAGGACATTATCAAGGTGAGATTAAATCATTTCGATAAGAACAGCATTCATTATACTCTCATTACTCACACGTATTCGGCAAATCTTACTGTGTTGCAGGCTACGGGATAGTTGACGTTTCTTATCAAGAGGAAGACGGAATATTTGAAAATGAGAAAAATAAATAATACAGAGAGCGCAATAGCAGTTGGAAATGACTCGAGGAGACCGCGAATATTTAGCAATTCCTCCTTAGCAGACTAAATAAATCTTAAAATTCCTCAAATTATTCTCAGGGCAAACAATAACTTGTAGTTGAGCTAAGTGCTGCCTCAAAGCTGATTCGTAACAGATTCATAAATGAACTCCCTGGCTCTCGGACCCGTAGCTATACTCTACAGCACTAGCTGTGGAAACTTCTGGAATAATCGGTAGTAGGGCTTCGAAAAGTTTTCGAGAATCTTTCAGAAAGTCGCCAGGAAGGCGAGAAACCATCAAATATTGTCACAAAAATTGGTCACAAAAATTATCGCCTACAATTTTATGCAACAAATAAGCACTTAAATACAAGAACTGTGGCCACAGATTAGAATAAACTCAAAATATGCCATTCCAAAACAATAAAGAAATTAAATGAGTAAAACAATACAAAATACTACAACACACACACAAAAAAAGAGGGTTAAAAGGTTTACAAATATTTACATCAATATATTGCTTTATAATATTGTTGCATGCGTACGGGTTCGTTATGGATTGATTGCAGTAGTTATTAAAAAGTTAACAAAAATTTATTCTTTCCTCAAGAAATAAATCAAAATGCTGAAATATTTCTTCAGAGATATTCGCACAATGTCACAATATCTCAAACGTTTACCAAAACTCAATTCAAAACAGATAAACTAATTCTACCTCACAGCGAAATCGCTACAGCATAAAGTAAACAAACAGCAGTTCCCTTTAAACAGCTACAACTTGTCTACAACTACAACAGCAACTGAGATGAGGTGTTTCAATTTAGCTTTTATAAGCTTTTTAATTATCAGTAGAACAATCTCGATTTTTCTAGATGGCAACAGCAATTACGAGATATTTATTTGTTAAACATTAAATGCACACGTTCTTTTATTTTTATTTATTTATTTATTTTTTTTTTCGACGTAGCTTTCTCTTCAAAAATCGTCTGCGTTGCATTCTCTTCAAAAATCGTCTGCGTTGCACGGGAAATATAAAGTAATTTAATTACAGTTCTAAACAAATAGCCACATAAATATGAAATCCGTAACAATATTGTGTAATGATTACAAAGCGTGCTTTGAGAATAGTGGCTTTGTTCTTTTTTCCTTGGAGGGGGGGGGGACTTAACCAAAATTGAAAATCCGTGTACAGTCGAATTTAAAATCACTGTATAAATCCATCTCGATATGTAATAAAAATAATATTGATTAACGTAGACTTTATTTTAGAAGAAGCGTTTTCAATATTTGAGCACTTTCGCAATCTTCCAGAAATTGCCGTATATTGCCAAAAATACGAATAAAGTCTTCGTTTAATTTAACCAGACATATCCAATGAGCTTTAGGTAGATATTCATTCTTTCCTAAAGAAAGGATAAGGCCTATAATGGCATCACTTTTGTTGCTACCCGCAGAATTATTGAAGTGGGAAAAGCTGAAATGGGATATCATGCTTTACCATACGTAGATTTTTAAATGAAAAGAAGTTAAGTAATTTACTTCACAAACGGTCAAAGAAGAGGGGAATCCCTAATAGTGATAAATTTTTGCAGAATGATAATATATTCAAGGATCCAAATTAATTCATAAATTCAAACATATCAGGTTCCACAAGAAGGAAGAAACAATCTGTATTCGCAAACACAAAAACAGCCAAAATTAAATCCATTAAAATCTCCTTATAATACTTATCCACTATTTTCACCGTTCCAATTCACTTCTGCTACGGATTCTACAGTCTGAAAATAACTGTGCAGCTGAAATAAAGGGGCTGAATGTTTTTGCTGAAAATGTCAAAACCTGTTTGCAATCGACGTTCAGGTTACGAGTAAATAAATATATTTGAAATTGGGGATCAGAAAGAACAAAGAAATATCACCTGCTGTCCCAATACCCTGAAACAAGACTTTTTATCTTTAAAAAAAAAGCGAGACAACTCAAGATGAAGGGACAAAAGTCAACTGAAATGACAGGAAGCCGAGGAAGAGTTTGGTTGAAGATAAATCTGTTCTAAAAGAATATTGCTGTAGCAGTCTTTTATATTACTCGGGAACAGCATCAAGGAGGATGGAATCAATAAACTTTCCGAACGCGAATTTAGAGGTAACAAAAGAATAAGAACTCCAGGTGGATAAGTTATGCAAATTGTAGTCTTCCCATCCGAGGTTATTCTAACACAAGAAAACGCCCTCCCCCCAAAAAAAGAAGCAATAAATCGCGCAAAAAAATGCTAGGTTTGTTGTTCTTAGTGCTTTTAGCGGCGGAAAGGAAAAAAAAAATGCTAAAAAGTAATGGACTTCCGAGGTGGGTTTTACGAAAGGAAAGACAAAGATTTATGTTGTCGTTGGTAGTATATGCATTTTTCTGCCATTGCAACGCAAAGGGAAGCTTTTAGTAAAACGCCAAAGTGAAATGAAATGCTGACGCATGCCAGCTTAATTTTTTTCGATGAAATGTTAATAGCTTCCAAGATATGTAAATATAAACTGAAGACAAAATTCTGAGGGCAAGCATGTTCTGAATTAGATGAGAGAAGGCATTTAGAAAGTTCGAAGAAAATTAATTTTAAGTTATTAACAATAGCACAGAGATATTTCCAGCATATTTCTGGAGATAATATAACATTTTCTTTGCATTTTTAAACTATAACGGTAATTTTTAAATATCGGATGTTAACGAAAGTTTCCCGCCACCGCAAACAGTTCCCGTTTGCACGTTTAATCATAGTTTGCCCAACGATTCTTCAACACAGTACGGACACTGTGTTGTAAAATTTGTAAACAAATATCGTTATCATTAAGTACAAGATGTCTGAAATGGAACTACTATCACGCTACCAGATTAGAATCATCATTTACTTCCAGCCTGTTGCAAAAAGTCAGTTACAGAATGTCACTACATCATGTGTACAGCTTTAGGTACTAATGTTGTATCATATGACACTGTGAAGATTTGGTACGAAAGTTCAAAAACAAGGACTATGACATTCAAGAAGCATAGCGCTCTGGCCGACCTACTGATGTTGATGAGGACCGCCTGCGATAACTTGTGGAAGAAGATCAGCCTGCAATCACACGAGAGCTTGCTAAGGAGTTAAAATTCAGTGCCTTGTGAATTTGTCAAGCTACGCAATGCATAAACTTGAGGTACAACTTCAGTTGCTGGCTGCCGCATGAGCTGACTCAAGCAGATGATGACAGACGTGTTCGAGCCTGCACTAGTCAACGCAAGGACATTATTCTGGATCGGATCGTCAGTTGTTATGAAAAGTGAATTTACTTCAACAACACAAGTAAAAAAAGGGGGTTGGTCTGCGCAAGGTGAGCCCGCGAGCAGCATTGCAAATTACAATTTGACTAACAAAAGATCATGTTATGTATTTGGTGGGACTGCCATGGTATTATCCAGAAAGAGTATCTGGAAAAAGGTGAGACCCTCGACAGTAAGGTATACAGTGAGATGCTAGTCCGTGTTGACGCTGCTATCAAGGAAAACTTCTGAACTGACTTCCGTCGCAAAAAGGTAATGTTCCATCAAGATAACGCAAGACCATATGCGTCTGCATTCATTGCTTGGACTCTTTGGGATTTTTTGCCACACCCACCACATAGCTCCCACATCTCTCCTGCGGACTCCTACCTTTCTTCACACCTAAAAGCTATATCTTGTGGTGCTATCATGTATTCTGCACAAGACGTTCGAAATGAGGTTGTTCTGTTTTTTTTGGACTTCGGCCACCAAGTTTCTGGGCCGAAGGCTTTGAAAACTACCAAATCTTTGGCAGAAAATCAAAGATTTGGGCGATTACTATCCGCTCTAAATATACTGCTTTCAGGTTGTTTTTCTAACCTTATTAAGAACTTTTTTTGGCGGTAAACTTTCGTTATAACCAGATACATTACGGATAAAGTTCTTTTTGTCCCCATCTATTGAAAATATTCAGGTATTTGTATCTTTTGTTCATTCCCAACATCGTGTTATAGTAATGATTAAATAAAATACTTTTCTAGTTACTCTGCTGGCACGGTGAAAGAGAAGCCACTTGCTATAGCCTTGGGCTATAGCTCTCTGGAGCGCACACACGCCCTTCCTCTGTTTGCTCCTGACCTTATCAATGGTTCTTCCTCATTTCATGTACCCATGCTGTTTGTTTCTGTTTTAGGAGACAATGTGTATTGAATAAGACAAGTTTTGTTTCACCCTGGCGATTTGCTATAATAAATTTTTCATCGTTCCGCAATACACAAACTTAATTTTTTTCGACAAAGGTGAGTTAATCCACCCCTGAATAATAAGGCTTAAATTATAATCAACTTTCTCGCAACAGCCTTTGCATGTAGGAAATAAAAACACTTAGTGATCACGGAAAGAATGCTCTTGGGATATAAGTGGTTAGAACATCTAACTAGAAAATTGTAAGCTCCTTAGTTCGAATTCCGGTACATTTGAATTTCCACATTTACAGTCTAAATGTGTCTATAAACTTTACAATGATTTACCCTTCCATACACATTTCTTCCAACGATGCTACACATCTCTTGTTGTGTACCACAGAGCTTCTGGATGCATCGGCAGAAATTATCTACTGGAATATTCTTTCGCTGCCGTAGTTCCGAATTTCTGAAATCGTCTCAACTGAACCCGTTTAAGATGAGATTTTGTTCAAGGGAAGGGAAAGCACAGGCAGAAATCTAGTACCTGCCGAGTAAGAGGATGATTAAGGAAAGTTGAATTCTTTATTTTGGCAACAAACGACTAAGATAATAGATTGCTCAAAGAAAACTTTCTTTGGAATTAAAAAAGTATGTTATTCTTCGACATGAAATTAAATAAAACAATACCATTTAAATTTCTTTCTGCAAGTATGCGATATTTTACAGAAAGTACGTTCAGATGAATTATGTCCCAATCGAAGATTTCCGTAAATGAAGACCTTTTGAAAGTCGTTCCATTTCAGCCTCTGAAGATGGGACTGCAAGAAGAGTGTCTATGTCAGCCTTTCCTTTCAGAATCCATGGCTAAAGCAAAAATGCGACACATTGTCATTGTATGAAATGACGTCATAGTGACGTCAATTCGGTTTCGGCCCTTTTAACTTCGTATTTAGACAATGTTTAGGTACAACATTAACGTCACTGGCGCTGAATGTTGTATGTGGCTAGATAACAAACATGAAAACATTTTTGCGATAGTAACGCAGAGCACACGGTAAAAGCACCCCACATGTTATCATTTCACTCAGCCTCTTTCTTTGAGCAGGCATCTTCTTCCAGTAACACTTTCTAGCACTTATAGGAAAGCAGGAAAATAGAAAAAAAGGCTGAAATGACACTATTTTGATGTTTTCAGTCGGAAAAGATCCGAAGATGCGAAAAAAAGCTTGAAATGGCATATCACCGAGGTAATCAGGGCCGCATACCTGTATAATTAGCGTTTGCCTGCTTCGCTGATACTAGACTACAACATTCAGTCTTAAATTTTTCTACACGCGCTGCGTATTTTCTGTTACACACAGTTTAATATATGTCTAAAACAAAAAGAATTATTTTAGATGAAATACTATGATGTTAAAAAAATGTGATTCTAAATAAAGGCAAAATGGAATTCGATAACGGAATATGCAGTAACCAAAGTTTCCGAACTGATATTACAAAACCGCGTGGATCTTCGGGAAACCTATCGCAGCTCTTTTTTATCTGAAGAATCCAGATAATTTAATCTAGGCGCCAAATACGAAAGGATAAAAAAGATACAAAACTTCCAGTGAAGACTGCAAAAATAGCGGGGGCTAAAGAATAAATAAATAAATAAACTCATTTTCAGAGGGGAAGGTGAGATAAAACAAGTGATTTTTGAAAATAAAATCTGTTTGATTCTTTAATATTATTATGAAAAATATAATAAAACTATTGGGCAAGCTAACAGTTAGGGGTCTCCATAATGTATATAATATGAAAGACGTTCTTAAGCTTGCAAGCCCAAGAACTGATTGCATTTTTCTTTGAAATCTATTCCTTTGAAAGGTTTTCTTTGTACTACTACAAAAAAGAGAGAGAGAGGGTGAAATACACAACGATAACAATTCGCTAATATTTCAAATGAATATCATTCATTGAACAGAACAATTTATTAATCCATACATTACACCATTTTGTTTTTGTATCAAACAGCTTGAAAATGATAATATAATAAAAAAAAGCGCTTTGTAATTTTAAAATGAATGTTACATGTATAAGAAATTACATGGCTATTAATTATAATAAAAGAAATTTTAAAGCAGGACGCGTTAACTTTAAAGAAACCATCTACACATTTGGAAAGAATCTGAAACATGCATCTCTTCTTCAAATGGCAAAAATATTCCATTCCCTGTCAGAAAACGTAAACACAGCAATTTCAAAATATGATGTAACATTATTAATACTACATACAATATTTACAGTTTGGTAAAATTCAGTTTTAAAAATAAGGGTTCATAGAAATCGCACAGTTTATTTTCTAAAAACTGGATATCTATCCAAGACTAAATTAAATCTCGAAACCTTGTGGTTTTTCATCATATATGGGCTTCACTCTGAAATTTCTGGGATACGTGCAGACCGTAATTGGCAGAAAACAAATTACTGTAAGATCTGAAAAATATGAACTATTTTAGCCTAGCATACGTTTTTTCAGTGGTCAATTGCCAGTAGTTTAGCGGAGAATAAATTTCAGGCAGAAGGAAAAAAATGGAGTTGAGGCAAGAACATTATCGCGCTATGGTTTTCCATGATTTTAAAGTGGGTTAAATCAAGAAGAATGCGTTTAACGCCTAGAGTCAACATTTGAGAATGAAGGTCCATGCCGTGCTACTGTATTCATTTAGTTTACAGAATTTCATAGCGGTCGCAAGTCTCTTTAGGAACACACAGGAAGGCCGTTGAGAAATCCTGGATAATAATGTGTCTGCCATATGAAAAACGTTAATCTATGATAACCGCTGCACCTACTAAATGATACAGAAATAATAGTGGATTCGCCGCCATACATAAAATTATTCATGAAGAATTGCATATGAAAAGATTAGTTTGCCATTGGGTTCTCCATAATTTAAGTGAGCATCAAAAAGAGGAGTGTGTCAGAATCAATACAGAAACAATTAAATTACTTAGACGGTGGCCACCGCATTATTTCTAAAATCGTAAGTGGTGCTACACATACCATTTTCTACGTTCCAACACGTCAAGAAAAGTAAAGTAAGAGTCTTTAAAGATGATCCTACGCATATAACGGTGGAAAGACAATGGGCCATTAAAAAAAAAGCAATGCACGCCGTTTTCTTCAGAAGAGCAGGACCGGTCAAAGCCATCAAGCTGCGAGGACAGAATACAGTCCGAGCTAACTGGTACACCACTAAGGGTCTTCCAGAAATTCTTCAAGAAGTGAATGTTAGAGGACTCATGCTCCACCAGGACAATGCATTTTCTCATTCAGGAAGATTGACAGCTGAATTTCTTAAATAAAAACACATCAAGGTGATAAAACATTCACCCTAACCACCCGATCTAGCTATTGTGACTTTTAGCTATTTTTTATTCTAAAAAGGAACTTACATGGACGTCGTTTCCATTCCGAAGATGAGATTTGATAAGGCTGCACTTTTTCATGGATTCCACGAAATGAATGGCTTGAGGCATTTATCTATGGAAAATTCGCCTACAGAAGTGCAGTGAAGAGACTAGTTTGAACACTCCCAAAATTTCGTAAGCATAACTTTCAAAACATACGTGTATGCCAAAAATTTCAGAGTGACCATCGTATTATTAGACAATGCCCGTAAACAACACATCTGTTAACCTCAGTAATCAATGGTATTTAATGATTAAAGAATGCAACTAACTTACGCATCACCCAGAAAATAGCAACACATTTTGCGAAGTTAAAATAGGACTTCGGACTTACCTAAAATAAAATGAAAAAAATATTAAACATATACAAAAATCATACAGTATAACTACACTTATAAAACATTTATATAAATAGATTTTAAAAATATAAATATCAATCAAGCTACTTTCTTTAACACATCTAAATTAAATTAAATTACTAATAATTATTTGTAACTTTCAGATGCATGGAAAAAATTAACGCTTTGTATTAAAATATTTTCCGCAGCACACACCTCAATTTAATCAGAAATTTCCAACCTAATTTAAATTCATTCTTTCATATATATATAAACATTTTTCACAATGATTGATATAATGATGATAGATCATTTTAGGCCATTTACTATGCATACAGAGTCAAAAATACTGTTTTCACCAAAAATTTCGAAAATACCTTATAATAAGGTTTCCTCAATAATAATAAAATTATTTATAAGATTAGGCGCTCCAGCCCTTACCATTTAATTACCCATTTACCTTCCCTATTTAGTGACCCTAGCTGGAGTAGCGATAGGCCCAGGTTCGAATCCGGGAGAAGGCCTGCTTGTAACTGATTATTTTAAATCTTTACTGCACAGCTTATTACATATTTTCATAATAAAGATTTTCACACGTAAATAAATATGATAATTAATAATTAGAGGTAATATAAAATATGCATAACTTTATTAATTACTAGTATGAAATACCTTGGCAGATTTTTGGCATTAGTAACTTGCAAAGTAACTTTAATCACTTAATATAAATTTATGTAATGCACATATGCGAAGAAAACAAAAAAATAAAACACTCTTGTAGTTATATAAGAATGGCACTTTTATGTGCAATTTACATACCGTTTTCAAAACAGTTTATCGCATTATGTTGTTACTTATGCTCACTTATCTGACCGTAACATCAACCCAAGCCCACGAAATACGTCGTGGCAAGGAGCGCTAGCTTACGCCTTTCGTTGGCAACAGCCTTGAGCACCTTACAAGGGGCAATGCAATTTTGCTCAGTTGTAAAAATACAAATTTTAAAAATAAATCATAAATAATGTGCGAATTATATCTGGATTAAGCCTAAATTTCGAATTTCGGAAGAAGGAATCAAGTAAGTTAAAAAAAAAAAAGAGAGAGAATCATAAATATATACCAAATTAAATTAACATGGAGGTGTTAAAATTTTGAAAGCTAATTTTTTAAAAACTACTCATGCTATTTTTACAAAATTTGTCAGTTTGGCATAATTCGAGTCGTAGAATCGAAATATGGAAAATATATATATATATATATATTTTAAGATAAAAAATAAATAAAAAAATAAATAAAATAAATTTAAAAAATTAATAATAAAATAAAATTGGCATGTCATTTCAGAAAAAGTCCGATTTTGGGTCAGAATACCTATATTAGAACAATGCTATGTATAAATCTAATACATATCCTAAGTCGTGCTTTCGAGACATGAAAAATGCAATTTGAATTTTGTCAATCGGCCCAGTAGAACGGAAGATATAGAACTGTCCCTCCCCCCTTTTTTGGCGCAGTGTACTTTTAAGCGTACTTGCAACAAATTGAGAATTTTTTTTTTTTTATTCAAAATTTTACAAGATATACGTGAATTTATATATTGGCGAGTTTCGAAATTCGGTATATTTGTTATAAGCGATAATAACGCAACATATGGTTTAGCACGCGGGTTAAAATTATTTGAAAGAATGAACGATGCACGTTCTTTTCCGCTCATGACCAATGAAAGGGAAAGGAAAATAGGTTACCATAAATTAAGAATATCGGAAATTGAACTATTCTTGGCGCAAATTGATAAAAGTGCGCCAAAGTAAATTTTTAAATTCCTTCTTAGGTTTCGAATCAAATTTTACAAAATTTAATATTTAGGCATAATTTCAGTTGTAAAATCGAAGTATGGAAAACAATGGGTATTTAAGAAAAAGTCCGGTTTTATGTAAGAATACCTATACTTGAACAATACTGTCTAAAAACCTCTACATTCGAAGTCACGCTTTCGAGACATGAGAAAGCTGAATTTCGTCAATCGGCGCAGAACTAGAGACAGAATTTGTCTCTCCTCTCTCTCCCCCCTTTTTTTGGTGCGTGCGTGTGTGTGTGTACAGAGTTTAGAAGCTTTGAACAACGATAAGGTATAAACACAAAACCGTTTTCTAATGTTTGTCTTATTTGTTGTATTGTCGATTGCACAACTACAATTTTACATTTAAACTTTTCTTCAGCGTTTATTGGATGATTCAACTGTAGCTATAGACCAATCGTCTAGCATCATTTACACCGTTTGATTAAAACATTACTGCATTTCTCTATTTGTTTCTTTATACACATCATTCAATAATTTGCCACTAACATCGGTTAATTTCATGAAATGATGAGTATTCCTACTCTATGAAATGATGCATTTGCAACATAAAAATTTACTATTTTTTATTTTTTTCTTCATCGGTAAATTACAAAAATTTTATCGATGTATTTCATTAACATATGACCTAACTAAATATGTTGCGAAAACAGCATTAGAAAATGTTTTTAAACATATTTACTTAGATCATGCACCATGTATTTTGAATTAATCCACTCATCATTAGATCTACGTTTGAGACTAGAAGCCGTTTATTAAAATTTGTTTTGTACCCTACCAGTCACCTTATTCGTACTTTTTATATTCGTATCCCTTATTTTTATTATTATTATCATTATTTTATTTATTTACTAGCCGCCGCGCGGCCAGCCTTCGTCTGGCTTTTAAGTGTACCGGAAAAATGCCTAAAGAGAACACCAAACATTAAATTTGAAAACTGCACAGAATTTTACTCTGCATAACAATTTTATCGAAAAAGAAACAAAGAACAACGTTAAAAAAATTCAGTTAAAAATGCATTACATATAAAAAGCATACAATGAAATAAGCAATATCCCTTAATACAAATATTAATCATCCTAATAAATAAATTAACCAACTTCCTGCTGCCTTCTCTAGACAAACGTCCAGTATCCAAGAGAAACATTAAATTTAAAAACAGCACAGAATTATCGCCCTCATTTTTCCGTGCTGATATCAGCAACAATGGCTGTGTGCCATTGTTGTTCATATAATGAGAGAAAATTATCAATTTGATACTATTTCATCTTGTCTAGATGCATCTTGTGTACCAGATTTCATAGGCCTGGGTCTATTAGCTTACGCGCAGTACGAACGAAAGACACCTACACACACAGAAAGACTCGCCCTTTTAAATATAGATCTATAAATTAATTAAACAATTTACCTTTGCAAAAAGAAACAATCTTTCAATTTCTTAAACTGTTCAATAGAGTAAAATCTCGCTTTGCTATAGCCCATTATGTCTTAAAAGGACGCGATTTCGTCAGAAAACACAAATTTAAAAAAAAAAAAATCTAATTCGAATTTCGAAAAACTCGCTTCGAGGTGCACTGGCTCATGCAAAAAAATCATGCAAAACTTTTCAATATCTTACAAACAGTGAAATAAGCAAAAAATAACATGAAAGAAACTCAAAAAACAAAACATTTCGCGCAGAATTTTACTCTGCAGAACAACTTTATCAAAAAAGAAATCAATAAAAATGTATTATATATATAAAAAATGACAATGAAATATGCAGTATCCCTTAATACAAATATTACTTATCCTAATAAATAAATTAACCAACTTCCCTTTGCAAAATCTTAAGAACTCAAATGGTATAAACAGATTAAGAACTTAAACAGATTAAAAAATATCATGCAAAACTTTTTTATAATTAAAATTATATATAATTAAAACATAATATTACAATGAAATAAGCAATATCCCTTGATACAAATGTTAATTATCCTAATAAAGTAATTAAACAATTTACCGTTGCAAAAAGAAACAACTTTTTAATTTCTTAAACTTTTCAGTCTCTTAAAAACAGTAACATAAGAAATACGATGAAAAATTGTTGCCAAACCGAAATTTTTAAAAGAATGAAACTATTCAAAATGATGCAATTTCATCAAAAATCTATCAACAACAATAAGAAAGGAAAATTGTTGCCAAAACTACATTTTAAAATATCTGAGATGTGAGAAGTGTATTCGGAAGCTTCATTTAAAAAATTTTAAAAAAATACAAAATATTATTATTTTTCCAAAATTCTTTTTTTAAAAGGAGTCGAAAGGATTAAAGTTCAACGTGTCCAAAAATCAAAGGAAAATAAACAGCACATTTTTTAAAATAAGTTTTTTTTAAAAACATTCCGCTGAAAAGGTGTTAAGCTCACCTTCCTAAATAAATTCGTATTTAATCGATTTATTGAAATACGAAATTTATTTTAAGTTCGTAAAATAGCTAAGTGTCTACGCTTCACGACGATGTAAAAATGAAATGTATAGAGTGAAATCTTGCTTTCCTGTAGCCCATTATGTCTCAAAATGACGCCATTTGGTCACAAAACATAAAATAAAAAATATTCTAATTCGAATTTCGAAAAAATCGCTTCGAGGTGCACTGGCTCTTGTGTAAATACACCTATGTACCAAATTTCGTGGCCCTGGGTCTATTAGCTTACTCGCAACACGAACGAAAGACACACCCACCCACCCACACACACAGACTCTTTGTTTTATTATATGTAGAGATTTTTGGAAGCTAAAGTTTTCAGTTTGAATCACTCGACAGTTCAAAAAATTCCTCTTGGGTTTTTATATGGCAGACGATTTAATCTCATTAATGTCAGTTAAAAATGGTTTCTGAATCCAAGATAACTTTTAATATTCAAGACTAAAATGTTTACAAAACTGTGTTTTGGGGAGTTTTTACGCAATCTATAATGATTTTTGCAATTAAAGATTTTATCTCCCTCAAATGAATCATTTTCCAGCCCCTTCCTTCAGATGTTGATCTTTCTAATAAAAACCTCAACTTTATTTATTATTCGAAGTAAATATATTACTATTTTTTCTTTGAAGAGACAAGTTTGGATCGTATAGTTTCTCAGAAATATCTGACAAAACACACAGCTTTGATAACCATAAGTCATTTTGAAAGACAGCAGCAAAATTAGTTTTTTTTTCGGTTAAAAATATAATAATTTCGTCTTTTAATAATAATCTTCTTAAACTTCGCCCTCTTGACATCAATCTTACTTCTGCGTGTAATTTTTTTTACCCGGAGTCCATGTCTTTAAATTTGAAAATAAACGGCTGTTAGGGGCATTGCTTTTAATGAAGAGTATAATTTTGACAGCATTCTGACGCACATCGTTCAATTTCGTTGGAAACTATTTTTCTGCAAGGGCTTCTCGATGGATCAAGGAGTGTGTAAATGTTATATGATCATAAACAGTAGCATTAACAAATGATTTAAAATCAATATTTTCATCCGTCTTCGCTTCAGCACCATCTGTGTCCATTCCAATGTAGTTTTCCAATCTAATCCTTCAGAAGAAAAAAAAAATCAACTTCATTATGTATGTCTTACCCTCTTGTACATTTTCCCTAAGAACAGAAAAATAACAATTCTATATCGATGTTTTCTTATAAATGTATCTGACATATACTAACAATTCAGTTATTTTTGAATTATCAGCTGCTTAGTATAATTAATTGTAAATTTTAGGGCTTTTTAAGCCTAGTAATAAGCTGTTCCAATTGGTCGTTGATAATTTTAGAAATTCTATTGATCGCAGTGTCGTTCGACAAAGGAATTTTCCCAAATTTCATCTCCATATTTACTTTCGTGAACAACAGGAGGTAATGCGAAATTTCTCCAGTGGTTATAGCTTTTTATCTTCAGCAAACAGATAAGAAACTTCGTATGACGAGAGTAAATATTATCCGCTGAGAGCTATAAATTTCTCAAAATATTGTTTTTCTTTAGAGTTTCTTTAGAATCGTTCGAAAGAAACTTTTGGTTTATTGAATGATGGACCCTTTGTACTCTCCAAAGCGAAAACATTATTGCAAATTAAATAAACAAGTTGTTCATTACCGTCACAATAAATGTTTCACCACATGTTCATTTTCACATTTTCAATGCCCCTTTTTAGTTACTAGATCGTGCTTAAGAGACTTATAACATTGCTACCTGCGTCATTACCTTTGTTATTCAAGTTCAACCCCTTATCTATGGGTAAAAAATATTTTTATCCTAAAATATACATAAAATACCATCTACCATAGTAACTATTCATATAAATACCAAACGTAGTCGAGTAAAACAATTAACTACACTACTGTATCCTTTCTGTGACGTACACACACTTGTTGGGATAAATGAGAAATAGCTGACTACATTGGAAAAGCATTATCTTTAAGATATCGTCTGGTTTAAAATAGGAACTTCAAGATCATTTTTCGTCCTGAATTGTCTCGTAACCATGGGAACCACAGCTGCACCAGATGGAAAGTACTACAGATTTTTCGGCGGCCGGGGGAAAACTAGATAAGCCCAAAAACAGTCTCAGTTCTTAGTTTTCAGTTTAAAGCTGACTTCAATGTATTGCGAGATCATGCGAGTTTCGCTCTTTGGATGAGTTTTGCACTGCGTTGTGTTTAACGCTATTAGTAGTTTGAAGTGCCAACTACCGATTGTGCTCTGTTGTACTGAGAAGAGCTGTACAAGTACTTTTGTGGAAAGTTCCAGAGATATATTATTAGAGATATATTAATTCATTCTAATTCTTTTACCATTAAATCCCATGTGTTTAAAACTGCATGGTGGCAAATTATATCTTAAAAAATTTTGGACTAAATATTACCTCACACATTACAGTGTTATATTAAAAGTATTAAAAGACCGAAATTCGTTTAACTTACATCATAGGCTCTTAAGCTACGGGACTGTGTGTCTGATGAAAGTATTCCAACAGTCATTGTATAAATTACAGAAGTATCTCGAAATTGTTCGATCATTCGCTTTTAGATCAATGACAAATTCGGACGATGTAAGTTGAAATACGATTTTCTACAAGAATAACAGTAAAAGTGTGTAGTTCCTATCTTTTTTTACAAAAATAAAAGTCAAACAGTTGATTCCCACACGTATAAGGGGAAGAGCTAGTTCATCTGTGCTTAACAATAATTTTAGTTCGAACAGAGTTAAAAAAAATAGAATTAAAGTTTATGCTAGCGTCAAGATTATTATTATTCTCATATACGCACATAATTTCCATCATAATGATAAAATTAGCTAATCTTGTTGCGATAACAGTTACCTTCACAGACGGAGAAAAATACCACATTGAAGGAAGTCTAGACCGATAAAGAAGCCTTCTTGTCCCATCCCAAATCGAAAGTATATATATTTTTTTATTTTTTAAAAATTTCTTCTAGTTGTTCTATGCGCTGTTTGATCGAATAATTGCGTTTAAAAATCCTAACTTTGAAATTTAACGCTTCTGTTCATTACGGAGCCCATCATCCACCTCTCCTAGCTTGTGCTTATAGGATCCATATTTTGAACACTGGTAGTTAGGGTACGGAGTTCGAATCTCGGTGAACGGGTTAGCTGTATCAGCGTTTTCGTGGTTTAATTCCTGTGTAATGTTATGCGAGCCAGTTTCCCTTAGAAAGTTCGCCATGAAGGTATCCCTCCCCTTAGGCAGATAGCCTTCAAGTGCTCTGCCATAATTAAATAAATAAACCAGGATCCATTCATTAAGAACTCTTCAATTAAAAAAAAAATTCTACGATCGTTGAGCTGGATTTCTTGATTATAGGAATTCAGGAGTTCTACCAACATATTTAGCATCACTTCTAAAATAAATTCTCTTCTATAATCAATTTAAGAAAGTCCCCTCCTTCCAAGCGCATCTAAACTGTACAAATCTTTCGGAACGGTGGCATGATTGCATGAAGATATAATCAAAGCAACATAACTTCCAAGCATATATGTTCATTTTCTGTCACCTCATATTTAGTTCTCACACATTCTTGTTCACCTTTTCTTCCACCACGAAAGTTCATCCAACCTAAAAATTTAGTGCATTTCCTGACGTATGCGTGAATTTTAAATAAACGTGGGTTCTTTAGTGTTACTCTACCCTAGAAAAGTTACAAATTTATCATTTCAGATAATTGCTCGTCCCTTTACATTTCTGTTCACTGTACCGCCACTAACTGCGAATTTCTAATACGCTAATAAAGACATTGTCCTGTATTCAGAGTTAGATTATTTTCAGGCGCAAACTGGATTACGTCATTAAGTGTAGTTATTAACTGCTTGAGGTCAATGTTTAGTGTCATAATAAATTATATTCTGTAAACTACAAAAAGAGACAGAAAAATAAAATAAAATTTGTTAGTTATTAAGTTGTATTCTAGGTCCTTGTTCTCTTGCCTTACTGAGAGCAAACTATAAGCGATAACAGTGTAATTCTTGTATATAACGTAGTTGGACAAGGTACTACAGTTGAGAAAAATACAAAATAGGATGTAAAGTACAGTATATTTAAATAATTAGGTAAAAAGTCACTTTTTCCGAGAGAATGTACATTTATTGATGGAATAACTTATATATCTTTACTTTTATAAATATCGTCTGCGCGCGTGGTTAATTTCAGATAATTTCATTTTCCAGTCTAAATATCTGTACTTTTCTAAATATCGTCTGCTTATTAATTGCATTTTCTCTCTCTCTCTCTCTCTCTTTTCTTTTTTCCCCTCCGACGAAGCATCTTTTCATCTTTCTGGCATTGTTAATCGTCATAATGTGCGCATATGGGGATCTGAAAACCCCCATGAATACCGCCAGGCACAAAAGGATTCCCCAAAGGTTAATATGTCTGGTGTGGACTAATGCACGACCGAGTCATTGGGCCTTTCTTTTTTACAGGAAAGACAGTCTCATCAGTCGTATACGTAGACATGTTGGAAAACATCATATTTCCACAACTAGAAGACCTTCAGCCACATGTCTTTTTGCAACAAGATGGTACACCACCTCATTGGGGTACCATCATTCGTAGTTCTTTGAATGACCATTTTACAGGAAGATGGATTGGGCGAGAGGTCCAATTCCTTGGCTATGTAGATCGGCTGATATAACGCCGCTGGACTTTTTCCTTTAGGGATTTGTAAAGGACAATGTTTACAGAAGGACAGTGTCGAACATTGATGACCTAAAAGCCAGAATTACAACCGCAGTAGCCTCTGTGAATGCCGACATGCTTGTCGGTACCTGGCGTGAAATCTAATATCGACTTGATATTCTCCGTGCGACGAAGGGGTCACACGTGGAAGTTCACTGACAAAGGTCATGAAACGTTTTGAGTCTATCTAACCATTTATGTTATTAATTTTAATCTACCTTTAATATTTTATGAGTTATTAAACATCAAAATGGGTCCGGGATTTTATAAGCACCCTGTATATAGCCTTGGCACTAAATGTAACCTGACTTAAGTAATTAGGTTTGATTGAATTCACAAATATAATTTTGAATACGAGC
This sequence comes from Stegodyphus mimosarum, assembly GCA_000611955.2. Classification (NCBI taxonomy): domain Eukaryota; kingdom Metazoa; phylum Arthropoda; class Arachnida; order Araneae; family Eresidae; genus Stegodyphus; species Stegodyphus mimosarum. Next base: position 364,249 of record KK116633.1, on the reverse strand, counting down.
TCTTATTATTGCACACATTTCAAAAGACTATCATATGGCTCAAGTTTTCCTCTTTTTCTAACCTATTTATTCAGATTTTATTAACGAGCACATAAAACGAGTGTTCAATTTTTTTATACTATGTTACCATATTTAAGGGAAGACACCCAGGATTGTTTCAAAAATTAATTTCAGTAAGAAAACCTACCATGTAATACAACTCTGTACGAATAGGAAAGAGAAATGGTAAAACAAGGAAACATCTTCAACAAAATGTTGAAAAATAATTTGTGTACCTTCTGCTGTGAAGAAGCAGAAAACATGACAGTGTGTTTGTGAAGAAGTAGATCACGTGACAGTGTGTTAACGAAATTACCCACAAAATTTTGTTCAAAAATACATAAGTATTTTGTTACTAAACTATTACACTGGTTTCGTCGGCTTCCTTTCTCTTCTTCTACAAATTAATATTTTCTTTTGCTTTAATTTCATAAATATTCACTTAAAAATCCCAGACTTTCTTGAATCCAGGTCACTGCTTCAGACGTAATTACGATTTCCGGACGGTCCGGGTCAATTCCGGACGTTTGGTATTACTATACAATTCTTTTACAATTTAGCATCTTAAGTGTTAAAAATAAATCTCTTTAAACTGTTAAAGTAATAATAGGAAGATTTAGTAAAATAAATTTCATTGGGGGGAGGAGAATTAACGTTAGGATGACCTTGTACCATCACCCATGTTATTCTTCAGATTCCGTTATTTGCTCTGAGCGATTTATTTCAGAGCGAACAAAGGAAACTGTCGGCGTAAACCTTTAGCTGGTGTCGCCCCAATGTCGGTGAAGAAAAAAAAAAGTTAAACGCAATGGAAAATAGGCAACGGGCGGTAGAAAGAAGCAAAATTCATAAAAACGCCCAGCTATAACAATTTACGAAAGAATAAAAAAATTCCTCCGCCACTTACTTTTAGGTCACAGAAAGTAAATTTTTCTTTCTTCTTTTATGGATTCTTTTAATGAAAATAGGCGAGAAAGAACGAAAAAAAGAGCACCGAGGAAAGACACTGTGAAAAAATTCCGCAAATGCAGTTTGACGACAACTGCGTAATGTTATAAGTGCACAGCACCCCAAATTCAGCCCCAATATACCAGGAATCTTATCGCATTGTGGGTGAGGGGAAGGTCATCATTTCGTTTATATATACGTATAAGAGGGAGATAGGTCACCAAAGAAAAGTAAATGGATATAGGAAATCAGTAAACCCAGAAAAGTCTTTCAATCGAGATGTCAGATTGGATACTTTGAAACAACTTGCTAACGATAATTTTTATGGGAAATTAAAAAAAAAGGAAAGCTTTTTTTTTCTTTGCTTCTATAAATAACTTAGCAGTCTAAAAGAAGTTCACTGTTCTTTATCAGATTTTTTTTATGAGGGACTGAAAGGCTATCACACTTAAGAATTGATATTAATAGTTAGATTTTTTGTGACTAGCATCAAGTATAGTGATATTTTAAATGTGTCAAATGACACTTCACTTTTTTCAAGTAATTTTATTTATGAATTAGACACGAGACGTAGACTGTCCATATTTCCGTGAATCAAAAACAGGAAACCGGGATCGCACAAACGAATCAGAGCTCAATCACGAAAAGGAAGACGACAGAAAATATTTTTATGACATAAATATGTCGAACTTACAAATAATTCCCCTTCAATTGAACACACATAAAAATTTAGACTCATTTATTGTACTATGACTATTTATCTCATGAAGAAACGTTAACAACATTTCGGTCTTTCTACACATTATATTAAAACATTTTTCATCCCAGTGCCCGTAGTTCTATATTCAAAGGTTTTAGCGTCATCTTACATTTCATTTCTCCTTTGCGAACATTATTCATAATATTGCGTGCATACGGGTTCGTAATGAATTGAATGCGCAAGTGGTTAAAAAGTTTATAAAATTTATTCTTTTGACAAGAAATACAACAAAATACTGAAATATTTCCTCAGAGATATTCGTACAATATCACAATATCTCAAACGTTAACCAGGACTCAAGTCAAAATAGAGAAACTAATTTGATCTCACACCCAATTCGGTATAATCAATAACATCATTAGGTAAACAACAGTTCGCTTAAAACAGCGACAACTGAGCTGAGGTGTTTTAATTCGACTTTTATAGCTTTTTAATTATTCACTAGAATATTCTGGTAATATTCTGGTATTTTCTTTATTTTTATGGATGGCAACAGCAATTACGAGATATTTATTTATTAAATATTAAATGAACGCGCTCTTTTATTTTTACTTTTTCGGCGTAGCTTTCTCTTCAAAATCGTCTGCGCTGCACGGGAAAATAAAGCAATTTTAATTACAATTCTAAATAAACACGAAATCCGTAACAATATAAGTAATCTTTTCACCATTTCAGAAGTATTTCAACACCAGTATTTTCGTGCGTTCTGAGATACAGGAATATTCTTTTCCTTCCACACATTATCTCATAATTTTTATAATTCTTTGAGTACAAAATACTTTTATATTACTTTGATTTATTAATCTGACAATATAATTCCATAGTTATCCCAGTATTCATGATACTGATATATGATTACAGGCCATGAACAGTAACTTACGAGTGCCTATTAAAAAAGCATATTTATATGGCTTTTACCAAAAACAAGCCAAAGTGATTTTTTTAACAAAGCGACGGGACGCCGAGAAATATCAAGAAAACGGTAGGTATGGTTAACTTAATTAGGACTAAAAAATATGTAGATAATATTTATTGGTACATAAATGCATTTAACTTAAACCGACAGCTTCTATTATTCGAATATTTACTTAAAAAGGGAAGTTCATTTGCTGGTTCTTTGAGCAAAAATAGTAGCTGTATTCAAAAAACGAACTGCTTTGTCATTGCACATCCCTCTATTAAGTAAAATCAACTATTTCGAAAAAAATTTTAACGTGACTTGTTTTCTTCCTTCCCACAAAAAGTTGCAGTTTATTCATATTTCAACCAATTAGCATTAAAACTTCACGGTTATTATACAGTATCATCTTTTTTTTTTTACATAGTAATACTACCTGTTTGCTGTGGCTGGCTATTTCGCAATACATGACAAGGCGGAAAAATTGCATAAAAAATCTTTGCTTCCCTAAGAATCCATCCTACTTTACTTCCCTTTTCTACTTATCCATTTACTTTACTTTCTACAAATTATTCTACGTATGCTAAAAACTTTACAGTTTCGTAATACACTGAATGCAAACAGAATTGATGATAGCTCGATAAAATTTATTTTATCAAAAGAAACACTTCACAGTTCTGGTACTCTCCACAAAAATATTCCTACAGCTCCTCACACTACAATCAGTAGTTACACTTCAAATTACTACTATGAACGTTAAACACAACGCAATGCAAAGCGCATCTAATGAGCGAAGCTAACCCCGAGATATCTCAGTACTCCGAAGTTGCGCTGAACTAACGACTCAGAGCAGATGCTTGCGTCAGTCTTATATAGTTCCCACCCGGCCGCCAAGATATGCCCAGCACTTCTGAAAATAACTGGAAGGCATATGAGGGTCGGATACAGTTACAGTTGCATATGAAACCAATTACAGTTATTCAATTACAATACCTATTATGGTGATACAGAGACCGGACCAAAATGTGGCCAAAACCGTCGCCAGCTTGGCGGTATATCGCCAGTTCAGCGAGAAAGCCATTTACCCAATGTTAAACAGACTTGCTCCTATGTTGTTATTTTACCGGCAGAACGCATCTTTTTAGATTTTCATGTTACATTATTAAAAAAAAAATCACATATAATATCACTCCTATTATTTATATGTGTACAAAATTCGTAACAATATGATATGTTAGTACATATGAGTGGGAATCAGAATTAACAGTTTCTTAAAAGACATCACAAAGAATCTATTAAGAACACCAAAACGCGAAGAAAATGAAAAATGTATCCTCAAAGAAGGCAGAAACTGTACGTCTTTTCTTTTAACTGACAGTTATGAGGCATTAGATTCAGCAGTAAACTCAATCTAAACACTCTGCGCTAAGCGCGAACTAAAAATAACAAAAAGGAAGAATTAAAAAAGGAGAAAAACTGTTGCCACAACCACATATAGAAATAATATAAATCTCTGAAAGCTTTGAGCAGTGAACTATAGGGTTTGTAATCTTCTACAATACTTTTAAAACACAATTTTTGCTCTCTTTTTATCTGTACATTTATTTCTGCGCACTAAGGACCTAGCTGTATGATAAAACTTGGCCGAAGTGCGCAGAAATTTCTATAGCCAGGGTGCATAATTCATGCAATCCACTTCATGCATGGAAGTTTATTTAAAACATAAATCTCGGTCACAGTGTAGAAACTTTCATGGCTGTACTGCAACCATATAATCCCCATTTCATATCGACAAGCTTTCACGGCAACATTTTATTTCATTTCACAACATAGCCCTTTTCGCCCACGTCTACAGTTCCTCAATGCAATATAGAAAAATCCCGTTTAGTGAGGAATGGGGAGGGGGGATTTCAGATAAAACCTTTTGGGGGATAAATCACTGGAAGACGTGTTTCATAATAAAAAAAAAAAAAAAAAAGAA
>KK116633.1:337835-359583 GCA_000611955.2 Stegodyphus mimosarum | reverse complement strand
TTTTTTTTTTTTTTTTTTAAATCCATTCAGAATACAATCGAGTTGGAAATGTTCAACTTATCTTATTTTCTTTATTTACATTACTTAAAAGAAATAACTGATAATTACTGAGGAAAGGGGGTAAATTTTATGTCAAGGCAAAAATGCTGTATTTTTCGACTTTCTTCTGCTTGTATGGGTAATTTCATATACTAACAACAACAAACAATACATAATTTTACAAGGATGACGAAGAACATAAAGAAGTGGATGACGCTGGATGCCTGATGATAATTTCTATTACATATTTCGTTGAATAATAACGGGAAACTTCAAAAACAAAACACAAATTCAAATCATTTTTATTTAATTTTTAACAATTGCTACGGTAACGCAAAAAATATTTCTGACGTGCTGCTTTGCGACTGCGCGGATACTATGACAGATCGTGTTAACGCGAATCGCAGCACAAACACATAAATTTTAAAAATGACTACAATTACTACTATAATAATAATAGTAAAAATTATTAAAAATTTTTGAGAGGTCTCAGATTTTAAATTAACGTCCAAAGGGACTTTTTTTAACGTTTTGTGTGTTACCTTTATTTATTAAATATCATGTTCTACGTACACAAAACCATAAAATTCAGTTCAACAGCAGTATCGCAAAATAATTTTAAAATGAGCATATCTTTAGAATTTCCGATACGCAGTCGCGTGCGCTAAAGATAAAAATGTCCCCCCCCCCGTTTCCTCGTACAATGTTGCCATTGCTCGCTTTGAAATCGTCGAGTTTGTTAATCAAAAATTCGTTAAGTGTTACAAAATATGAAATCGATAATAAAACAAATTTCAAATTCAAATTAGAAATTCCGCATGCCCATATTCTATGGAAGATTACGTTATTCAAATTTTGATCGCTCTAGGTACGTAGTTTTATCACAATGCGACAAACATACATACATTCGTGAAGATTCTTCATTATTTAATTTCTTTAAATATTATAATACAGGGCGATAATATTTGGTGGCAACAATTTGAAAAATGATTCGCCGTTTACAGTTTTCAACGCAAAATGCCAAAACGAAATTCATAGTCCTTCAGAGCAAATTAATTGCCCCTTTGGACTAATAATATTAATAATAATAACAACAACAACAATGCAGAATTTTAGAAAGATGACGAAGAATATGATGGTGTAGATGATGCTGGATGCCTGATGATCATTTTTATTAGATATTTCGTTGAATGATGAATGCTATGTAATTATTGCGGCAATAAAGATGGATATACTGGACGTTCGACAATTTCACCTTAAGTTTAACATATGCAGTTACTACAACTGGTGAGAAAACGCGGCAGACTACATCTGCAGAGGGAAGCACTAAAAAAAGGCGTGGAGTTTACAAAATACGTTAGATAAGAACAGTCAAGCTATGGCTCGATTTTATTTCATTAGTTGAGTAAAAGTCTGGTTTACAAAATTTAATATTATTAGAGTTAAAAGATTTTGCGTTTTAAGTGCGTTAAGTCATGAGTATTATAGAAGAATCATATGGCACGGATTAATTTCTAAATGATGTACTAGAGTGATTTATTATAAGCATAACTATTTGTAAGATAGAGAGGAGAAATAACTAAATTAGAAAACAGATAGTTTGTTTTGTTTACACTTGAAGACGAGAAAAATGGACTGTAAACACTAATAAATAACCACTCTAATATAGTATCACTTTTAATATGAAGTAAGCCGTCAACATGACGACTGCACACTTGAATATTTTCCACTAAGGAAAACACAATAGCATTTTCTTACACAATTAACCACCATAAGCACATCACGTTTTTGAATACACACTATATAATAATAATAATAATAATAATAAAAGAAAATCTGAAAGGTTTCAGATTTTAAATTACGTCCAAAGGGACATTTTTTTAACATTTTGTGCGTTACCTTTGTTCTTTAAATATCATGTTCTTCGCACTTAAACCATAAAATTCAGTTCAAGAACAATATCACAAAATAATTTTAAATTGAGCATATCTTTAGAATTTCCGTTCCGATACTCCTCACGTGCAGTGGCAACAGTCCTCACGTGCTGGAAATATAAATGTTTTTTCTGTACAACGTTGCCATTGCTCGCTTTGAAATCCTTGAATTTCTTAATCAAAAATTCGTTAAAGTTTTACAAAATATGAAATCGATAATAAAACAAATCCCAAAGTCGAAACTTGGGCTTCCAGATGCTCTTCGCAGTAGGATTACGTCATTAAAAATTTTATGACTCTAGGTACCGTTGTTTTATCATAATGCGAGAAACATGCTTAAATTTATGCAGATTCTTCATTATTTAATTTCTTTAAATATAATACAGGCCTGCAAAATTTTGTGGCAACAGTTTGAAAAGTGAATCGGACAATTTTGTGAAACGACGCAAAACGCCCAAACGAAAGTAATAGCCCTTCGGGACTACATCCCTTAGGACTACTACTACTACTACTAATAATAATAATAATAATAATAAAAATTCTGGATACCATGACGACCATATGACATCACACGGCGGTAACGCCATCTGTTGCAATCTGGATACACTAAAATTCTTAAGGTATAAAAAAAGTAAACAACAGACTTAAGAGGTTATAACAAATTAAAAATAGAATTTTATTACCTTATACATTCTTTACCTCACGAATATATACATATTGAACTTTCTTCACATATGAAGAAGAATCTATAGAAAATAACATCTGTATAGAATAACATTTTTTTTTGAGATATACCGAAAAAAAAAATTTTAGTAACGTATTGAAATATCTGATTCCTTTAATTTCGGTTGTTCCAGTGGGAGCTTTCAGTAAAGTGCAAATTCGGTTCTTCCAATGGAAATTTTTAGTAAAGCGCAGATTTTAATTCATGAAAAGCGTAAGTACTTAATGGTCATTTACACAGGATAAAGATTTCATAGCATATTCTTTCTGCATTACATATACTGCGATCACTTGTTTATATTAATTTCGAATAAAGAGAAAAACAAATGAGTTCATTTAAAAAATGGTTAGGGGACCTGATTCAACCTGTATTTATTTCAGTGTTTTACTGTGTTTCTGATAACTATCCTCAAGTTTTACTTAACAGTACGGAACTGAGTTGAATTCTATCCTTTTTCGCTTTAGTCATAGTATTCGTTCAAAACAAAACAGAAAACTGCGCAAATTTAATGGTAAGCGGCATAATTTAAAAGTACGAGGTTAAATCTTAACCGCAGGCCTTTTAAAGTTTGCACCTGTGTCGGACAGATAACTTCCTGCTGGGCGTGAGCATGGCTAATATAGTTAAGCTGTGTCATTAATGTGTTTTACGAATTTAACTTATACAGACAATTAGGATTTTTTCGAAGCAGGAGATATGAAAAATGAGTAATGCCCTCGCCGGGCCTCGAATCACGGACCTCTCGAATACCCGCCGAGCGTGCTAAGAAGGCGGGAGAAATACTTTATGTAGTCCTCCTTTTAAAAGGCGAATGGGGATTAGGGGGCTCAGTCGCCAACTCCTAGTGGTGGAGAATCATCATCCACCACCTTTTTAGTTCGGGCGCCACTGTAGAGACATTAGGTATTTTGAAGCAGGAGAGATGAGAAATGAGCAATGCGCTCGCTGGGATTTGAAGCACGGTCCTCTCGAATACGCGCCGAGCGTGTTGAACACTACACCACGAAGGCATGCGAAGAAGGCAGGAGAAATACCTTACAAACTCACTAGATGTGGTAATTCTGAACACCCCCTTTACTGTAATAATTTGATTCGTAACGACCAGAGCAAGGAGCCTCATCTTGTACTTTTGTGTAATGATAAGCTGATCTTTTCAGTTGTGCTAACAGTTTAGCGTCCATTAGCCTACTGGTTCATTTGGGTTATGGCAAAACATTCTTTTAAATCACATATTTAAAAGAAATACTCAACATACTTGAGGTTTTCTTTGAAATTCGAGTGAATTTATTATTGAAAAATAATTCAAATAAATATTACTGAAAAATAGGCCGAACTATTATAAATTATCTGCTAAACATTATTTACTTCAGGTCAGTTCAGGTTCACGAGGAAGCATACGTATTAGACTGAGATAATTACCTCCCCCCCCCGGGCTGTCAAGCCTGCCACGTAATGATGAATGAGATTTGTTCTACGAATTATAACATAAAGTTAACGAAGAGGGGGGTTGAATATTGCGAAATGATACTTGGAGATCCTCCCCCGTATATACATTTGCCTTCACATTTTTCCAATTGCGATGCTCAATTTCAATCTTTCTGGAAATGAAAACGAAAATCGTACCATTTCAGTTTTTTTCTTTTGTTCCTTTCACAGTTAAGAACGTGTTATTTGTATTAAGCACCACGAGTGCTAATTGCCCAATGGAAAGTTTGCCTTCGTAGTGGTACGTATTCACGTTAATACATAAGAGAAATCATGAAAATTGTTACGTAGACAGCCCGTTCTCCGGGTTAGATGCGTGGGAGCTGAGCGTATGCTGAAACTTAAATAATACTGCGTTGAAATTTAAACTATGAATAATACTGCTTTTATAGTAGTCACCGCTTTTTCAGCTCCGCATATTTTTTTAACCCCTATACTGATATTAAAACAATACAACGTGGCCTAGATATGCACAGATGTAATCAAGATATCTGAATTTCAAGTGCCTGAAATTGGGAGAGCTTTAACAATTAAAATTAAGCTTGTTGTTAACTTATTTAAATGCTTTTAATATCTAATATATGAAGGTGATACATATTTTAAGATATTTAAGAAATTTTAATCAAAAGTGTATAAGACTTTGATTGTTGTAGATTGGTTGTAATGTTCAACAAATATACAGCCTACAAATAACAACAACAACAACAACAAGAAAAGGCAGCACACTTCAACCCAAAACAGCTGCTACTCAGGAAATACAGTTTCTAAGTCATTCTATTTGTGATTTATGGCCATAAAAATTCTGCAAATTACATAACTGTAGTAAAACTATAAATATGCAAAAATTCAAATTAAGATGAATAATATGTATTCTGAAGTTAGGTCTTGTAAATTTAGTGAATAAAATTTTATATTACCATAAAATAATAATATAAAAAGCTTTAATATGTATATTTTGTGTATGTGTGTGTGTGTGTGTGTGTCTGGTAGCACTTTGTGCAAGAAATATATATGGCTACAGGAATGTGACTGGTGAAAACACTCAGCCAGTTCATAGCCATAGCTGACTCCCCTAAAAAAATTACTTTCGAAAATTAGGATTGCACCAAGGGGAACAATGGGCGTGTGCTACCACTGCTTGTATTCCTTCTAAGGAGAGGATGGATACAAAGAATAATTCCTATATTTAATTGTAATACATGAACACTTAAAATTAGTAATTTAGTTTCTTGAATCAAAGTGAAATGATAATCTTAAAAATTTGGTTTGGTTTATTTGATTATGGGAAAGCACTCGAGGGCTATCTGCCTGAGGGGAGGGACGCCTTCCTCATGAGAGGATGCAAGGAGTAATTCCTATATTTAATTGTAATACATGAAAACTTAAAATTAGTAATTTAGTTTCTTGAATCAAAGTGAAACGATAATCTTAAAAATTTGGTTTGGTTTATTTGATTATGACAAAGCACTCGAGAGCTATCTGCCTGAAGAGAGGATAGATCCAAGGAGTAATTCCTACACTTAATTGTAATACATGAAAACTTAAAATTAGTAATTTAGTTTCTTGAATCAAAGTGAAACGATAATCTTAAAATTTTGGTTTGGTTTATTTGATTATGGGAAAGCACTCGAGGGCTATCTGCCTGAGGGGAGGGATGCCTTCCTCAAGAGAAGATGGATACAAGGAGTAATTCCTATATTTAATTGTAATACATGAAAACTTAAAATTAGTAATTTTGTTTCTTGAAACGATAATCTTAAAAAATTGGTTTGGTTTATTTGATTATGACTAAGCACTCGAGGGCCATCTACCTGAGGGGAGGGATGCCTTCCTGAGGAAAGGATGGATTCAAGGAGTAATTCCTATATTTAATTGTAATACATGAAAACTTATTTAAAATTACTAATCTAGTTTCTTGAATCAAAGTGAAACGATAATCTTAAATTTTGGGTTATTTGATTATAGGAAAGCACTCGAGGGTTATCTGCCTGAGGAGATGAGTGCCTTCCTGAAGGAGTTTCTAAGAGAAACTGGCTGGCATACACGTTACACATAGGAAAAATCACGAAAATGCCCATACAGCCAGCGCGTTCAAGGGATTCGAACTTCCGATCAAACCTACCAGTGTTCAGTGACTTTACCTCTCGGACGCTAGTAGGCCACAATAATCTTAAAATTCCTTTAATAACTCTACAGTTCATAAGCCTACAAATAAAAGACTCTCGAACTATACAGATTATTCGATTATTTAAATGGACTGTTATCCCTGTTGACTCGGTTATTTTAATTTCTATTGTTCTAATAATTTTTGACTAATATATAACTACTAGCTAGACTGTCATCTGGCAGCAAGTTTTATTGCGCAAATAAAATGTATGTCGTAAAAAAGGGCCACATTCTGGATCTTTATTTTAAAAGTTCTTTTGTTTGAAAACTTGAAGGGATTTTCCAGCACTCAAAAGTTTTCAGTGACAGGTTTTTTGAAGTGTATGATTTGTCTTGTCTGGTTTACTGACGTCCAAAAAGTGAAACAGAGCTTAAGTTCGTAATAAAGTCTGATCTTCAAAATACTCTCTGACCTTCTTATGACATAAAACGGAATGTAAGCTCAGAGGTTCAGCTTCAATAAGCAGCCGTATCTGTGGATGTAATTTTAATTTTGTATCTTTATCCGTGTGTCTGGATTTAAAATAGTGTCGTTCTTTATGCAGACCCTTTTTCTATTCTCAGATTTTTTTCTTTCGTTTATAGACTACTCAGATAATCCGTTTTCTGCTATGCGTTTCTCTTTGAATTTCCCAGAGGAACTTACTTCACCGTGCGCCTCCAGCCTTTCGAGACTTATATTGCAGAACATAGTATTATTTCTGATCTGTTTTTGCAATCAGCTTACTCTCTTTACCTTGAATCTGAAAATGAAAGAAATACTTATGAACTTGCATTTTCTTCGCATTTTAATCCAAAGTGCTATTAGATCTTCTTGACAAACAAGTATCTCTCAGGACCAGTTTATTTTCTAGAGTTATTGATGAATATTTCCCAAAGATTCATGACAATGTGTCTTACAAATAACTAGTCATAAGGCTTACGGGTTTTAATTTAGAAACTGAAGTAAATATATATACATGTTCGGATTGAAATAAGTCTGGACGCGTATCAAATAAAAATATAATAAGTTAAAATTTTTACTCGGGGCATCCACATTGATAGTTCTAACTAGACAGTTCTAGCGTCTCTGTTATCATTGTAACAAGGAAACCAACTACCACAGCCTTTGTCGAGGTTAGAATCCCAGAGAACACAAGAATGTTTGTGTCTTTGCACCATGGCTAGGGTTAATGGAGGTCTAAAATTACTCAGGACAGTTCGGGATTTATAACTGAATTCCGATTTTTGACCTGAAATTTTAAATGAGACTAACCGTACGTCCAGTTATTTAGTTTAGCCTCTAGATGCATCAGTTTTACCACACGGGATTTTTTTCAATCACAACATTTGGTCATATTTTGATTACAACATGCGGTCTTCAGAAAGGAGGAGACGGTAAATGATTATACTAAAAGTACATTTAAATTGGAACGTGAATTCCAAACATCTATTTAATGATTTTCATAAACATGTGAAATCCTGCGGAGAATTTCAAAAGAAAATACAGGGAATGAAAAATATGCAAGAGTAAAGACTAAAGAAAGAATTCCAGCCATCCACATCATATTCAAAGTGAAAGTGCAATCAACAGTATGCAGTCAATTTTTTAATATTTTGTTGTCACTGCTGCATAATTCCCTTTAGTCCTTCATATAAACTTTAATCTTTCACACAAGCTTCTCCAGCATACATTTCTAATCACTGACAAGTAATTTCATCAGAAGTTTTTATTTAATTTAGTTGGGATTCAGAATTAGGCTGGAGAATACAGTACTGCATCATTCAAAATTCATGCATTGCATTATGCATATACTTTACATGCATCAATTAAAAAAAAAAGTTTTGCTCTTCTAGTAAGATACTACTTGTCGCCACCCCCGCAAATGCACAAGGTTCTCATTCTCAAAATATGGTAACTTTAAGCACCGGGACACTTAAAGTACTACCGAGCCTAAAAAGTCCTCTTGAGAGGTTGGTGATACGGAAGAAGGGTAAGAAATCCTGGGACCCATTCCACGAACGGTGGTTCTCCGTGGACATTGGAAGAAACCTCGGCTAACTCATTTATAAGGTGCTTAAGGCCTACGTTACGACAGGCGTTAACCTACGCCTTTTAGCAATGATAAAATTCGTAGACCTGACTTGACTAAGGTTCAGATAAGGAAGAGTCACAAAACAACAACAACCCCCCCCCAAAAAAAGAGCTTTCAGATTTTACATTAGTACCAAAGGGGCTTTTTTTAACGTCTTGTGGGTTACCTTTATTTATTAAATATCATTTTCTTCGCACTTTAATCATAAAATTCAGTTCAACAGCAATGTCGCAAAATAATTTTAAAATGAGCATATCTTTAGAATTTCCGATACACAGTCTGGCGCGCTGGAGATAGAAGTAGTTTTTTTTTCGTGCACTGTTGCCATTGCTTGCTTTGAAATCGTTGAGTTTGTTAATCAAAAATTCGTTCAAGTTTTACAAAATATGAAATAGATAATAAAACAAATTCCAGATTCGGGCCTCCAGATGTCCATATTCGAGTGATGACTACGTTATTCAAAATTTGTCTTCAGGTACCGTAGTTTTTTTACAATGCGAGAAACATGCACACATGCATTAAGATTCTTCATTACTTAAATCGACTCACGCTTCTTGGCTTGTGCGCGTATTGAACAGTATTGAAGCCAAACATGAGATAATTTTGAATAGCTTCAAAGAAGCTGGTATAAATAGTATTATAAGTGAATGAGCTGCCTTCTATTAATTTTATTGTTTTATATTCGAGAAATATAGTTGTATATTATTCAAAAAATAGTTATAAGAAAGTTGTCAAGAAAAAGCTTGTAACTGGGCAATAAATCATTAAATTTTGGGTAAGTGAAAAATTTCTGATTTTTTATTATTAGTTGAGTGGGGAAAAAAAAAGTATTTCGCAAGGCTTATATTTTCGCGATTACGACGGGCTCGCGAAAATCGCGAAAGTTAAAGCCTCGCGAAAATAAGGGCTTTTACAGTATAATACAGGGCTCTAATATTTGGTGGCAACAATCTGAAAAGTGAAACGCCATTTTATACTGGACGACGCAAAACGCCAAAACGAAATTAATAGCCCTTTTGGGCAAATTGCCCCTTTGGGTTAATAATAATTTTTTGCCAACTAAAAATCTGTTATTCGCCCTAAATCATTAATATTAAAATAGCCCCAAAAAACATTACCCATCCCTCCAAAAAATTCTTAAAATTTCGATTAAAAAAATAAAGAGTTATTTTAGGTAAATAATATACGTTAATTTCTTTGGGTACCAATTTTTTCGAAAATTTGAGCATTTTCACAAAGACAAAATATGAAGCTCATATATATATGTGTTGCAATCTTTTTATAAACACAAAAATGATCTTTTTAGGCATAAAAAATAATACGTGTAGCCGACTTTTAGAAATATTTGTATGTAAACCAAAATGTTTTAATTAAATGTGTAGATTTATTACGTTATTTGGATACTGGAGAAGAACATGAAAAATGAGCAATGCCCTCGCCGGGACTCGAACCTGGACCTCTCGAATACGCGCCGAGTGTGCTACCGTTGCGCCACGAAGCATGCAGGAAAGAGGGAGAAAGTACCTTATAAATGATATCTTGGGTTATTTTGATTGCATGAAGATAATTTCAGATAAATGAAATAAAATTTGATTAATTCGGTTACAAAATCCCCTTCTCATTTTGAATTCGAATATATCCCTCCAGCTGTTGCATCCAAATACAAAGCTGTCTCTCTGTTCATAATCGTTAGCCAATGTAATTTAATTAGACGTCAGCTCTAATCCTTTATGTAGTGGGAATGGCTTTAGTGCTATATAATTCTCTAAGTAGGTTTTCGTTTTCCGCAGAAAAGTGACGTTTTAAAAGATTTTGTACGAAAAATCTAGATAGCTTAGTAGCGTTTTGCCACTGAAAAACACGTACGTAATCAGATGTTTTGACAGACTGTCTGGAGTAAGCTGTCTGGTATTAATCGAATTGCTGGCATAAGCAAATATTTTTTTTCCCTGTTTCTCCACGCCTGATTCTCCCCCCCCCCTCCTTTGCGAGAAGATACTATCTTAGTTTTCTTACATTTTCATTCAAAAAACAAAATTAATTTGGGATCGGGAATCCTGTCAACAGATATATACACTCACGTTTGTGAAAATTGCAACACCAAGAAGGAATCGTCATAATTGAATGCAATTTAATACACAGTTGAGTGGTACTGGTACAAATAAATGATTAAATGTTCAAAGCAAACAAACAAGAACAAGAGATCAGAATCAGTATTTTGTGTGGCCACCACGCGCCGCAATAAGTGCTGCTACACGACGTGGCATGGAGTCAAACAAAGTTTGAATGTCTGACTGAGGAAGAGCATTCCATATCGTTTGTACGCGTACCCAAAGTTCGTCTGCAGACGCAACAGGACGAGGATCACGAGCAAGACGCCGACCAATGACATCCCACACATGTTCAATTGGCGACATATCCGGGGAACACGCAGGCCAAGGAAGAAGCTGTACCTGCTGCGCTGCAAAGAAGGATTTAACAATCCGAGCAGTATGAGGGCGGGCATTGTCCTGTTGAAATACAGCGCCTGGCAAGCTTTGAAGGAAGGGAACAGCTTCGGGCTGTAGAACTTCACGGATATACCGGTTGCTGTTCAGATTGCCCACAATTCGTAGCAATTGAGATCGTCTATGATATGCTATGGCGCCCCAGACCATAACTCCGGGTGTTCGTCCACTGTGGCGTTCGATAATGCACTCCGGAAGGTGGCGTTCACCGGCATAGCGTCTGACACGAATGCGGCCATCATGGTACCACAAATTAAAGCGGGATTCGTCAGAAAACACGACATGCTGCCAATCAGCACGCCAGTCTCTATGCTGATTGGCCCATTGTAGCCGCAGGCGGCGATGGTCGTGCGTTAGGGGGATCCTGTATAAAGGAGTCCGTGCGCGCAGTCCACACTGCAGCAGACGTCTACGAATTGATGAAGCACACAATGAAACACCTGTAGCTATTGACCACAGTGCTGCCAATTGTCTAGAGGAAGCTGTACGGTCCGTCCGCGCCATGCGGACCAGGTGTCTATCATCGCGAGCTGACGTCACATTTCGGGGTCCACTCCCGGATTTCCGAGTTGTCCGACACTCGTCCGTCCACTGCTTCCAAACGCGCATCACTGTGCTGCTGTTACGCTGCACACGAGAGGCTACTGCACGATACGACAATCCAGCTTCACGAAGGCCGATGATTCTCCCTCGTTCAAACTCTGTAAGTTGTTCAAATCTCGCTCTCTTTCGTCGACGAGGCATAAGTACAGATTGAGTTAACGTTTACCACTAGCAGATAACCACCGATAACCATACACGCCTCGCTACAGCCGTCTATTTATTCGGATCCATCAGCCGTTCAGAGGGCGCTGCTCAGCATACGCATGCGCTACGGATTTGCAATTCTAATCATTTGCATATCATGCGCTACTTTGCATTTCCTGAAAATTTCAGCTCACTCGCGTAAGTCCTTCATGGTGTTGCAATTTTCACAAACGTGAGTGTATTTAGGTGGAAAACACAATTCTTCATTTTTTTGGCTGGAAAAATCAGACGGAAGTTGATTATAGATAATTGCTAGCTACATTACTCACATTTAAAATCTTTGCCCAATTATAAGTCCTAATTTATGATCATTAATGTATTTAAAATGACTACTGAGTGTTTAAGCATTCTGATTTATTAAAATTTGTATCTTTGGCAAAAACACTGCCAAAAATAAATGATGTCACCATTATATGGTTTCCACTTATATGGTTCCTTTAGAAATAATAATATAATATGCATAGAACTTAATAATAACTTTGCCACCCACCAGCGGCGAGCGGTTCGGGATTGGAATTCCGGCGAAAGGGCTAGCTCTATGTGTAATGTGTATCCGAGCCAGTTTCGCTTAGAAAGTCCTCTCCCCTTAGGCAGATAGCCGTCGAGTGCTTTGCCTTTATCAAATCAACCTATACGCAGGTCATTTCACTCCTTTCGTCAGTACTGGGAGCTGCGGGTAATTTTCAGCTATAAATTTACAACTAATCTTAAAACGGATATTTAATTATTCATTTTTTATATAGCATATGCATAACGAAAGAGTTATGTCCCATTTCCGACTTTCCCAGATAAGGAACTTTTTTGAAAACCACACCATCTCAATCTCTCATAAAGAGATTCATTCCTATTTTAGCCTTTATATTCAGGGTTCATGTTAAAGCGTAAACACGACATGACTATGAAGTATTTAAAGAAAAATTCAATAAACTAAAACTAGAGAACGTAGAAAAAAATTCCCAGCAATCAAATAGCATTCGACTTATAGAGAAAATTCAACATTAATTTCGAATTTTATATTTTTATATTCAATTTGACTATCAAAGCTTTTTATTTACCGAGATAGGAATAATCGAGGTTCTGCTGCACATTATGCATTGCATCAAAAGTGATGTCACTCAAAAACAGTGGTTGACAGCAAAAGTCTGAGAACATAAATAAAATTAGCATGTGCGCAGACTTAAAAAACAAACCTCTGCGACAAAATCTTTACCGATTAGTGTTATCAGGCAACATGCAATCGCAGTAACACCTGTGTAATATTTTACAACATTCATTAGATTTCATCCAAGTTTTCAATATCGTAATCTTCTGAAGTTTAAAGTCATGTTCTACAGTTTCTCAGCTTCTCCACGTTTCCTTTCATTGATACAAAATGGCATTTTCAGCTACTTGCGGAACAAAAACATATCCGCAGCTCAAGACATTCAAGAGGGAAATGTTGACAGAACTCATCAACACAACCGTCAATCTGCAACAGATTCCCCCCTCCCCCAGGCACTGATAATATGCCAGAGTGGAAGAGAGGATGCTGGCATTTTTATAAAGATAAAAACTCTTCTCCTCTTAAAAGCTACATTAATAGAGTGGAGTATAGTTGCACTTGAAAATCCTCAAACAGTGATTTATATACTTAAAATATCAGAGCTTCCCAAATTGATGCTCAGGGTCACTGGAATTCATTGCATGTAACTTCGATTTCTAGGACAATTATTTACAAGCGGAAAGATAAAAAAAAAATCGAAGGAACTGGACATAATTTCTTGGCCATTTGTAGTTTCCAAATTCAGTTTATATGACACGAAATCGTAAATCTAGATCTCAAATATTTAAATCGAAGCAGCAATTAAGAGAAGATTAATTCTGGATAACACCTGTTTTCGTAAAATATACAAAGAAATGGCTCAATTTTGCCCCACATCACTTTTCACAACGATGTTATTTTTGAGCTGATTTAAAAAAAATATCAAACTGGCATCTGAATTATGTAAAGGAAATAAATAATTACTTCTGTAACTGCAAAAGCAAATGTTAAACTTTTACGGCAGGTTCCCGTATACATGGCATTTGCAGACAGATATTTTTTTAATCCAGGAAGAGGGACTCCATTTCTAACAGAATGAGATAAGTTCATTGGGAGTGTACCACAAAAAGTTTTACCTTTACAGTTGTTGAAACCATCGAAATCTCCGTTTTCAGCAATTTATTCATTTCGCGCAAATATTTTCAATACAACGCAAATTTTAACTGACGCTGTCCCGGCAACGAACATATTATCTCCTGCATTTTATCTCTTAGACACAGGTTTCACATTCAACTAATTTTACAAACAAAAATACTCCGATCAGCTATTTAACTTTGTAAAATACGCACAGTGAATCTTTTGAGTAGAAATCACCTCTCTAAGAAGACCGCTCGTGAAAGCGACCAGTATTTCTGAGGTTTCAGCGAATGTCCAATTTAAAAGCATATGGACACACTCTGCTTCTAGCCTACAGGTCATCCAACATACGGTATATATAAAAATCCTATAGTCAGAAACATACGGAAACTTCTCATTGTTATGACAACTAATCTCATGCTCAAACTCTAAGGCCACCCTTCCACAAGGCAACTGATAGCCAACAGCACCGCTAAAACTGTAGCCACCGACGGTAAGATACTTCCAACCTTACATTTAAAAGCTGAGCTGAGAAGCGAATTCATGAAAAGAAGGCAACATTGTTGTGGCTTTTATCTGGGCCAAGTTCTTCCAAAAGTTCACAACACTCAAGTTCTTCCAAAAAGCAAGCCAACTGTAAATTCTCGGCCTTGCACAATTTACCCAGTATTTGATAGATCACAGCCTCTACCTAAATTATTTGCCTCGCTTTGGCTCGAAACAAAATAACCAGTGCACAAATGAGGTGATTTTCGACCATTACCAGGCATGAAAGTGCAAGTTGCCAAAAAATGCTGAACAACATAATTACACAAAAACTAAATGCGCGAGCTAAAAAACACATTTTAATAAAATATCAACCTTTTAATATAAAAAGTATTAAGCATATGCATATAATTAAACTAAAATAATACTTGTACTTACTATTTTGCTATTAATTTTATTTTCCACTTGTAAAAAAAAAAAGTAAATCACCAAGAAATTGTAATGAATTAACCTTCTTTAAGATGCTCTTCATGTAACTTAATATAACAGTTGATACATGAACACTGTACACAACATTACAACACACTAATATACATATTTATGTTATATATTACTGCCTATTTTCAGGCAATGACAAGTTTTAGAGATAAAATATATATATATTATACCCCCCCCACACACACACATTTGCCGGGCACGATTCTCAACGGTTCTGCATCGATCTCAGAAACAGCCCGAGTGATGTTAAAAAAAGCGGAATTCCGCGAAAACGCGGAAAACTTTCATGCCTGACCATTACGTCCTTGACTGCTCAGAGACAACAGACTCAGCTTCGTAAGCCTGCCGGTGGTAACTCACATCAGTGAGCAAATAACACGTTCAATAGTGAGCAAATAGCACGCTTAAGCGTATAATGGAGTGTATAAAAGTAGTAATAAGAATTTCTAACAAACTGAATTAATTCCTCCTATGTTGCATTTTTTACCATAGAGTGCAATACCCGCATCGTGTTTGTATACTACAATCTGTGTCTGCAATTATATTCATCAGGGCTTTCATTTGCATACCGAAAGTATTTCGCACTGTCATGGATTTAATGACCTTGATTTTGACATGCTGTTTTGAAATATACAAATTCACCATCAGGGCTTTAATGACTGATAAAACTTTTGTTGTTGTTGCTAATGCCCACCAGTCTGACGTAGTCTTCGACTTGTCTTCGTGGCAAGGAGCACTAGATTACGCCTGTCGTTGGCAACAGCCTTGAACACCTAACAGGTGACAGTGCAATTTGGCTCAGTTCCGCCTCAAATCTTGATGGAGAGAACCCCGGAGGGACGGGTCCGAGGGTTTCCCACCCCTCTTACCTTCCACCACACCACAAGAGAGGACTTTCGGTTACCCGCATATTTAAATTCTTCGTGGCAAGGAGCACTAGATTACGCCTGTCGTTGGCAACAGCCTTGAACACCTAACAGGTGACAGTGCAATTTGGCTCAGTTCCGCCTCAAATCTTGATGGAGAGAACCCCGGAGGGACGGGTCCGAGGGTTTCCCACCCCTCTTACCTTCCACCACACCACAAGAGAGGACTTTCGGTTCGCCGCATATTTAAATTGCCGCCATGCCGCACCGACACTATACATTTACAAACATCCATGCCCTCTCCGGGATTCGAACCTGGGCCCTTCGCCACGGCAGTCAGCGACGCTAACCGCTATACCGGTTAGGCGGCAATAAACTTTTACCTCAATAGATCAACAGTCCTGTTGATGGCGCAAACTATTTCCGAGACAAATAAACACTATTACTGAACACCACTTCTCGAACACAATCATCTAGAACTAGAGTGGTCGTCTTCGAGAAGACTCACTATATTTACTTTTAAATAAAGGGAGGGAAAAGGTCCATTTGGAAAAAAGTCATAAAACCCCCTTAAGCTTCTTTTTTAATTATGGTGACTAGTCTTTTTGTATCCTAATTAAACGATTGTTTATATTTCCTCTGCATATCATTTCTTAGATTAATAGTTTCCATTAATAACTACACAGTAAACTCTGAGACGAATACTCATGATCAGATGATTATGTGCTTCCCTAGATACTATGGTCTTAAGATAATTCACGTTCAAAACTAGTTTATTTGCCCAAGAAATAGGTGGTCTAAGAAATACTAGTTACCTTCAAGGGTGGTTCTCTTAAATAGATAATCAGCGTTAGAGGATTCACTATCTTGTGTTTAGAAGACAGAATGTAAATGTAACTACAGGCTTTATTTTCTTAAATACTGATTACTACTCCCAAATAAAAATTTCTTATATTGTAAAGATCTTAAGTTTGATTAACGTTTATCTTATTTTAAAACTTTACTATCATTTTTTATTTTCCACTTCCGGCCAGAATTAACGCGTGAATATGTTTATGCAAATTGTACTTTCTAACGCGTAAGTATTTACGTTGTGGCTTTTTGCCAAGAGCAGATAGAAGGAGAAAGAGTGAGTCATCTTGCTACGAGTCTTCACGTGAGCTAGCCATCAGCTATTGTCCGCCTTTAAGGCCAGAGGTTTCTAGTCCTCTTGAAAGCTAAAGACGTATTGTAGTTTTCCACAGTTTGCGTACTACACTGGTTATCATAAATTAAGGAAAAATCGCAAAAATCATGATTACTCAAAAAGTTACACGTAGAATTTTATGAAACTTACCCACAATATACAGCACATAGTAAGGTATCAAATAACCTAAAAAGAAATTACCAGCCATTTATGGCAGTATATAAATTAGCACATGTATAAAATGAACAAATCGAAGGTGTCTGTTTGCTATAGGAAAAGTACCTTCAATATGGAATATGATCGCCTCTAGAAGCAACACAGCATATACAGCGATGTGTGATACTTTCAATTATGCGGTCAATCAGTTCCATAGGAAGCGAGAGCCATCGCTCTTTCAAAGCAGTTGCAAGCGCGGCAAGGGTCTGAGCGGGCGGATTGAGAGTAGCTAGACGTCTCCCTAAAGCATCCCAAACGTGCTCGATAGGTCTCAAGTCCGGGGATCGTGATGGCCACTCCATGCGCAAAATTGTTTCCTGTTGAAGATAATCATTTACAATGCGCGCCCTGTGTGGTCTTGCGTTGTCGTCCTGTAACAGGAAAGCATCATCTATTGCTCCGGCATATGGGCGCACATAAGCATCAAGGATGTCATCTCTATAAACCTGAACATTCCCCCTTGGAAAGACATGGAAGTCTGTGCATCCACCCAAAGAGATGTCACCTCAAACACAGACACTGCCTCTTCCTCTTCCGTATGCACCTCTTTCACGGATGTTTGACGGATGTTAACGGATTCCAGGTTCTCTCCATATCAAATAACGCCTACTATCGCTTTCTAGACTAAACCTGGACTCATTAGCAAAGAGAATAGCCCCCCATTGTTCAGGCGTCCAGTGGACATGCTGTCGTGCCCACTACAAATGGTCCCTCCTATGGCGTGACGTGAGCCGCACACAAATGGCTGGTCGCGTTGCATACAGACCACCTTCGTGAAGCCTTCTACGCACAATTGACGTTGAAATCAGCCTTCCGGTGGCTGCAGCAAGGTAGGATCTAAGAAGAGTCGGAGCAGCGGTTCTATTCCTGCGTGCACATAATATCAAATATCGGTAGGGTCTAACATAGTACATAGTTTACAGTCAACTCACTGTCCAGTCAGGACACATCATGTTCGCCAAGCAGATAAAAAGAAATACGAGTCCTGATAATATTATGGGAACAGAATTCCATTAACACAAGTTTCAATACTAAGTAAGGGGTAAAAAGCATATATTACAATACATAATAACGTTCATTTCACTTCACAACTCGATTAGAAAAAGTTATGAGCAAAGTTCGTGAAGTGCTCGAAAATGAATTTGCTGATCAAGCCAATTTTTCCGTGCAAATTTTTGTTCATCCACCAATCATTATTTATAATAAATATAATTTGTTGCTGTCCCATGTATACATTATTATTGATGCATAGATCCTCAAACTTTGGAGGTCAATATTTTAATAATTATCATTTTTTTCTCTCTTATGAGTCCATGTAAAATGTCAGATTTTAATTTACCCCAGACTGTTTTCAAAAACTCTTCTCACTTTTTTCTAGATATGGTGAATGACCTCTTGAACGGCATCGGCAAAAGGTGTTCCCGTTCCTTCACGTTATCCCGCATGGCCAGAAAGAGCAATCGTTCATGAACGGAAGTATCGCCAGAATCACCGAGAGGTCTCACGTAAAAATATTGTATCAAGCACATCTGCAGAAAGCCAACGCTCCGAACGATGATATGATAGAATTTATTTTTTCTTCATTCCTGACCCCAAAAAGGTTAAAATATGGAGGCGTGATAGGGGCAGATATTAACGCATATGCAACGTTCAGTTCCGTCGCAGGGAAAGAATGAAATTTTTGTAAATGTCTACTCAAAGAACGTGCGCATATGTACTACAAATATTCATTTACATTCAGATATTTGAAAGAAAAAACATTATTGCTACAACTCGTTTTCTTGTATATTCATTTGAGTCGTTTGATAAGTCAGGGAAATTTCTGCCAGATGGCACCGTTATTAATCTGATGAAGAAGTGACGCCACTTTTCAAACAAGCTCAAGACGAATTTCGGTTAACAACAACATATTTTTCATTTTCTTTAGACGAGTGGTTTGGTCTATTTGATTAAGGCAAAGCACTCGAGGGCTATCTGCCTAAGACGGATGCCTTCCTGGAGGACCTTTTAAGGGAAACTGGCTCGTATACATGTTACACATGGGGAAAGTCCATGCAGCAGCCTGTTCCCTGGAATCGAACTCAGGTCAGAACCCGGGTGAACTATTTAGCGCTCGGCCGCTGATGGGCTCTCTTTAGACGAGTGCTACAAGTATTGTAGCAGCTAAAACAAAAATGGAAAAGGAAGAGTTCCGCGCAGTGATGAAACATTTTTTATTTAAATAAGTCGGCTGTTCAGATCCAAGTGCAGTTCAATGAAGTTCATAGGGATTTTCTGCATCAGAATTTTAGGTTGCTTGTCTTTGAATAAACGAGTTTAAAATGCGGGACATGTACTAAAGATCAAACATGCTCATGCTAAAATCACTATATTCGATATCATTGAAAACGTCCATGCTATCATTACGGAAGACCAGAACATGAGAGACAGCGAAATTGCTGACACTTTACGCATTTCAAATGAAACAGTACACAATTTGCCTGCATGAAAAATTACAGATGAAAAAGTTACCTGCACGACACATGTGACGATTTTTGATAATCGACCCCCCCCAAATGGGAGAAAGCAGATTTCAAAACAGTGGTTATTGAAGATACTGCAATTTATAGCACCTGAGGCTGTGACTGTTCGGATGAAACATAATCCATCAAGACAGATATGTATCAAAGCAGTGGACAGCGACTGATGGAAATATGCGAAAGATGAAAACCAGTTTGTTGGTTGGAATCAACTAAGATGCACATGTGTGAAAGCAGTGGCCAGTATAAATGCACCATGGATGAAACCGTTCTGTCGACTTAAAAGGTAAAGGTTCTTCGCAAGCCTTCGTGGTGTAGCTCGGCGCATATTCGAAAAGTCCGTGGTTCGAGTCCCGGCGAGGGCATTATACATTTTTCATCTCTCCAGCATCGAAATAACCTAATGTCTCTACAAGGTCACTGTTTAGAGGATTCCCGATAAATCACGTTTCTATTACTTGTAAGAAAGAAACACAATTACAGAGCTTACTATGAAACATATGCTGCGGCTTGAAAAAACAGCCGAAACAAGGATGATCGAGATTCATGTTGATAAATACAGTTATTCAGCAAATTAACACATCCTTCCAGAAATCGACCGTCGAAATGCCTAAACTGCAAGAAATACAATTCGAATATATTCTTCATCCACACTATTCTCCAGACTTGATCCCAAACGGTTTTTCTTAGCTCATAAATCTGAAAATTTGGCTGGGAGGGAAGAAATTCTCGGTGAATAAAGATGTCATTGGTGGTTGCCGATGAGTTTTTTTATTTGGCATGCTTTGTATGTCGATGAGTAGTATTTCCGGCAGGTCATAACAACTGCAAACAAACTAGATTAAGAGTATAAGACCTAACTGGTGACTAATGTGGGGAAAAAAATCAGTTTTTTTTGGGGGGGAGAAGGATGTTGAACTTGGACTTTTATAATGGCAAACAACCCTGGCACATGTATGAAATTGAAGATTAGATTTCAGTAACCATGTATGTATGTCGACACATATCATACTTTAGAAAGAATCTACTGCGATAAGGAGCGTCAATCGCTAAAATTCAAGGAAGGGGCGTTTACGCGCATGGTAAAGTGATTTAGTGAAAGCCTCCTCGATCTTTCAAAAAAATGGTCAATGACATGACTGATAACTACTAGAGGGAGGAACTTGTAAGGAAATGGACAGGGAGACGCCACAGATATACACCAAACATTCTAGTAAGGAACAATCAATCGGAAATTCGAAGCACCTCCACCAATGATTTGAAAAAACATTCAGTTGAACACACCACAGCAAAATTTTTTATTCTTCCTTTCTCGCTGTTTTGGTGCATTTTTTTAGAAGGCATGTTAGCAAGAAAGTACATCTCAACGATTACAAACCATATATCCCATTTCAGATTGGAATTTCATACTATTGTTGCGTGCGTACGGGTTCGTAAAAGATTGAATGCACGAGTCTGATGAAAAGTAAATAAAATTTATTCTTATCACAAGAAATAAAACAAAATGCTGAAATTTTTCCTCACAGACAGTCGTACAATATCGCAATATCACACAGTAGTTATATTTTCAACTACGAAAACGTTAAATAGAACACAATTCGAAGCGCAGAGAAAGCTAATTCGATCTCCAAATTACAGCAACGAAGTAAACAACAACAGTTCACTTAAAACAACTGAGATGTTTCTCTCCGGCTTTTTAATCATGCACGAGAATATTCTGGTAATTTTTATTTTCTCGAGGTTTCTGGAAAGCAAAAGAGTAGAATTACAGTTACAGCCAACACACAATTGCATTATTTCAATTTAAATATAAATTACGAGATATTTATTTATTAAATGCGCATGTTCCTGTATTTTTACATTTTCGGCGTAGTTTTTCTCTTAAAACTCGTCACGCGCTGCATTACACGGAGAAATAAAACAACTTTAAATTACAATTCTACTAAAAATAGCTAACTAAATACAAAATCTGTAACACTATGTTTGGTGAGACTATCAAATTAAAACACACAACTTTAATTTCCTTTACTTTCAATTAACGAAGCCTTAAAAAATATAAGTGCAAATAAATGATCGCAATAA
>KK116633.1:321983-337786 GCA_000611955.2 Stegodyphus mimosarum | reverse complement strand
GAAACCACGTCAACATGAACGAAAAATAGATTTGCAAAAATTAAAAATACAAAAAACAAACAATAACCACTTTAATTTGAAATGCAGCCCCAAACCATGACTTCAGTCACAGTTAACAGTAATAATTTCTACGAGTTTATTACCACAATATACAACTAATAGTAAAATCAATAGCGACTCCTAGTAGGTTTTACAAAACTTAAAATGATAATGTAAAAGAAAAAGCCTCTTTCACGTACAAAACATATAAATATAAGCAACTTCCGATTATTTACAACACCCTAAATCTCAAATCTAAAGCACCTGAATGGGATGGGATACTAACTATTTTTTTTTAACTTACAATAGCACAAGCACAAGCAATATGTTTCAATATCTTTTTCACAACTGCTGCACGTGACCTAAATGCAGCGCACTCTTAAGATTAAAATTCAACTTTTAATCCACTTACCGCGCAATTTACATAACTTTTCCGGTCAGAGAAAGTATCGTGACAAATCAACGAAAATAGGATAAAATCTAACTTAAAAACTATGTTAATCGTGAGTAAAATTTAAAGAATAATTGTGAGACACACACACATAGACTCTCTGTACACTTGGTACAAACCGCTTCACTCCGACACCGTAGAAGAAAGCAGAAAACGATTTTCTGACTGAAGAACAGAAAACTCAGCGGAACTATTATTTGAACATGCCTCTAAAACAGCAGGTGAGAAATTTGACAGACCAAAATGAATTGAAAGTAGTTGTTAAGATAATGAAATACAGGGTGTTGCGGACAAATTTTGATGTTTAATAACTCATAAAATAATAAAGATAGATTAAAATTAATAACATAAATGCTTAGATAGACTCAAAAAGTTTCATGACCCTTGTCAATGAACTTCCACGTGTGCCCCCTTCGCCGCACGGAGGATACCCAAGTCGATATTCAATTTCACACCAGGTACCGGCAAGCATGTCGGCATCTACAGAGGCTACTGCGGTTGTCATTCTGGCTTTTAGGTCATCAATGTTCGACTCTCTCCTTCCGTAAACGTTGTCCTTTACAAATCCCCAAAGGAAAAAGTCCAGCGGCGTTATATCAGGTGATCTGGGTGGCCAAGCAATTGGACCTCCTCGCCCAATCCCTAACTACGAACTACGAACGATGGTACCCCAACGAGGTGGTGCACCATCTTGTTGCAAAAGTCATGTGGCTGAAGCTCTTCTAGTGGTGGAAATACGAAGTTTTCAAACATGTCTAAGTATACGACTGATGAGACCGTTTTTTCTGTAAAAAAGAAAGGCCCAATGACTCGGTCGTGCACTAGTCCACACCAAACATTAACCTTTGGGGAATCCCTTTGTGCATTACGGTATTTATGGGGGTTTTCAGATCCCCATATGCGCACATTATGGCGATTAATAGTTGCCAAAAACAAAAGAGAGAAAAGTGCAATTAATAAGCAGACGATATTTAGAAAAGTACAGATATTTAGACTGGAAAATGAAATTATCATCTGAAATTAACCACAAGCGCAGACGATATTTACAAAAGAGTAAAGATATTCAAACCTGAAAAGGAAAGTATATAAGTTATTCCATCAATAAATGCCATAAGTTTGTTTATATCTTCATTATTTTATGAGTTATTAAACATCAAAATGGGCCCGGGACTTTATAAACACAGTGTATAATAACTTTACATCATCTTTGCGCCGTTCTCCTAGATGGTCTAGTGCAGTGGTTTTCAAACTGTATCCTGCGGAACCCCAAGGTTCCGCGAGTCAAATCCTGGTGTTTCGCAAGTTAAAAAAGAAAAAATTCGAAAAGAAAATTATGAAGAGCTCAGTCTACTTGAGTGCTGTTTATTAACTAAAAAACAAGAAGATCCATTTAGTTATCTTTGAAAATTAAAGTGTGGGCTGCCGACATCCGTATTGCGACGTCAGCAGTGACGTTCTTGGTTGCAGATTCTTGTAGAACACCCAAAAGTTTCTCACAAAGTTATAAACATTTTAATACCACTCGGAACATCGTATTTAACAGAAAAAATCTTTATGAACGTACGAAGTACCAAAAACAAACTACAAGAACACGTTAAATGCAGAATATGAAATGGAACTCTAGATAACATCAATACAACTAGACTTCCAGAGTTTATGCAAATAATGCAAGTACACCCAGTAAAAATGCAAGTACACCGAATAAAATAATACAAGTACACTCAGTCACTAAATATAAATACAAGGATAGGTAAGACTTGGAGCACGAGTTAAAGTTATTAAGGAGTGAATTAATTTAATTTTATGTTGATTCTTTTTAATAAGATGTACAATTCTTTTCTTAAATGGTCTTTACATAAAATAACTGCAACATATTGATGATGCATTTTAAATATTATTTTAAGGTATATTTTTCTGAGGGTAAGATGGGGTTACACGTAAAAACCTCATAGTTCTACGGGTTCCGTGAGTAGTAAGAGAATTTGAAATCAACTGGTCTAACGATTAGGAGGAATTAACAACTGTAGCAATTCGAACTCCATGGTATCAGTTTGAATCCTTGGTTGTAAGAGTTTTTGTCCTCATCTCGTGGGTATAAGATACTCACTCGCGAGCACGCTTTCCGTGAGACGGTTGAAAGACCGATGAATTCGACGAACGTATTAAAATCTAAGTGCCGGCCGCTTAAATGAAGTTTCCTGCACGCGAAAATAAAAGGAGAGGGAGGCACGGTATATGACAAAAAACACGAGATACTCAAAAAGAAGATTTTTTCAATAAAAATGACATTTAAAACTGAATTATATATTTTTATCTTATATAAACACACACATCACACATATGATATATTTTATTCTAGATAACTTGATATTAGATAACAGCTTGGAAAGCATCAACATCATGGTCGAAAAAATTGCTGCGCAGATTACTGGAAATTGCGGTGTAGTGGATGACGAGATGGAATTTTAGAAGAAGCACGACAGACTTGGCAGTTACACATCATTTATTTTCGGATGACGAATTGCTCAGCACATATCTTCTTAACTGGCAACTTCATAACGCTTCCGCACAATTTTATATAGGCAATGGCATATTACATAAGGGAGAACACACAGCAGAGGCTAAGCGAAACGCTGCCGACAGGAAGGCGAAGTGGTGAAAGAGAGATACGTAAACACTGCAGTAGTATTTATAACCTCGGAAAGCTTTGTTTTAATCCTGAGCAAAGACTAGGGTAAAAGATTTCGCACTGCGGTTACTGCAGGGAGAGCGTCATAGTGTAGTATGGAATCTTGAGGAGCGTACGTATGCAATTAAAATTAAGAATAAGTGTTATTCCAATTAAGTTTAATTCGGTAATAAATTTTTCTTCATATTTGATATCTTTCATGTTTATAACATCTTACATATATGAGTACGTGCATCAAAACTTCACATAATATAATATTCATGCGTGTAATCGAGATTTACTGCCATGTAATCATGATAAGTCAATTTCACTTAAGATTTCTTAAAATTATTTGCTAATTCGAGCCCTATTCAATATTTAGGGCACTAGTACTGCATCAAATAACTGCAGACAAATTAAAAAAATTACATATATTTTAGTTACATTTTTAAATATAAGGAAAAACGTATTTAAACTTTAAATAGCTGAGCAACGGTAGTTTAACTGAGGTTTCAAACCTCGACAAATGGGTTGTGTGAGTGATAGTTTTTGGGAATTTTTCCATATTAAAGTGAAAAGAGCAAGTAAAAGTCCTTTACGAAGACCGCCTTTCTGGTGTGGTGATAGCCCTCGACTGCTTTGCCATGAACATGATACCTTAATAATTCTAATATAATCCTAATAGTCATATGGCAGCTGCTTTCTTGACACGCTTTGCAAAACGAAAAATATTTCTCCTATTGCACGGTGTTGTCTTTCTAATCACTGAATTAAAAGATC
The DNA here is from genome assembly GCA_000611955.2 of Stegodyphus mimosarum. Lineage (NCBI taxonomy): Eukaryota > Metazoa > Arthropoda > Arachnida > Araneae > Eresidae > Stegodyphus > Stegodyphus mimosarum. Next base: position 333,848 of record KK116633.1, on the reverse strand, counting down.
ACACGTTCAAAGTTTAAAAGGAGAGAAGTGTGAAATCTGAGTTTGGGATCTGCCCCATATAGATCCAGCAGACATGAGCAGAATGTTGCAGATTCAATGAGCAGAATGTTGCAGATTTTGTAATTGCACAAGTGCCTAAAATATCAGCATTTGCGCGTGCCATATATCAAAGCATTTAGTTAAAAAAAATTAATAATAAATAAATATCGCACAGCTTATGCACGTGATTTATCACGACTGTTAGGCATTTTTTCCGTTATATCAATCGTCAACCCTAATCAATATCTGTCACCTAACAGACGCGTTTTTCAACCCTAGTTCACATGGGGTTGTTAAATAACAACACCGAGACCGCACACACACACACATTGGATCCTCTTCGCCATAAACGCAATGAAAAAGAAAGTTTTATAGGCGGAAATAAAGACCGAAGTGAAGAATGATTAAAAAAAAGTAGGTAGGGTCACAAGAGGCGAGGTAAGAAATCTCAACACAGAAGAAGAGAAGATTGGCTCTAGAGATTCTGGAGGTCAAGTGGCCGCGGAAGACGAATTTCTTATCGAACAGATGTCTTGAGGAATAAACAAGAGGTGAGAAGGAGATAGTTCCTTTTTATTACACCTGATTCTTTTAGAATTCTACGAATCTTAAATATTCTTCCAGCAGAAACTACGAAGCTTCTAGATGTTCTCAACAGGAAAACGTAGCTTACTTTGTTTATTTTCAGCCCATATTTCGGTAAAGAGCTTCCTTACGAGAACACGCTGGATCATCTTACTTTCCTCAAGTAATATATAGTCTAGAGCAGGGGTGGTCAAACTTCAAGACAATAGAAGTCGGCTGATAGATTTCATGTACATTTGAGAGTCGAAAGCCCAAATTTATATCCTTTTAAAAATAATAAGACAGGTTTTGAATACAAAGAAAAGATTAACTGAAGTAAATTAACGAGAATTTCCAATTTTATATGCGATTAACATGGTTACATGTAAGGCATGGATGTAAATTGTCTGTCACCTCAGAGGAGGTAACGGTGGCTGCGTATTATCTGCCCTCATAATAAAATGACCACCACTTCTGACTTTAGTAACAGCGAAGCCCTAAAAATGGCAAGTGTCCGCCATTTAAAAAAAAAAAAGTATGTTCAGAAAAGTTAAGTACCAAGAAAATATAAATTTGTAACTCTTGTACCATGCAACTGAGCTTTCTTCCTTCAGGTAGAGAAATCAAATACTTTCTTCTTATTTCCTTTATACGCTTCTGTTTATAATTATTGTTGTTTGATTTTAGCAGAAGTAAAGTGAAATCAAAAGCATACGCATTGATTTACAAACATGCAAACACATTTTATTTGAAGGAATTATGAACAAAAGATAAATCTAGACGATAAACAGAAGATAAATCTGAAATGGAATCTCTGGGCATAGGCTACGTTGTTGTTGTGACTAATCACACAAAGTCCACGAAATTAATCGTGGCAAGGAGGCAAGACTGTGTCTGTTGTTGGCAAAAGCCTTAAGCAGCATACAGGCACAATACGACTTTGCTCAGTTCCAATTTTGAAGGACAGTACCCAGGAGGAGGGAAGGGTCTGAGAGTCTCCCACCCCTTTCCCTCCATCAACCTCTCGAAAGGACTTTCGGCTCATCTCATATCTAGAGTGCCCCATGCCGATCAGACACTATACAAACAACCATGCCTTCACTGGGATTCGAACCCGGCCCCTTCTGTACGAGAGTCAGAGTCACTAACCACTATCGCAGTTGGGGGGGGGGGCAGAGGCTACTTTAGAGAGAGATCAGACATAGAAATAAAACTTTACGGCCCAGCAAGAGTTTACATTATTGCATGAAATTTGTGGTGATCAAGCAGTGGATCATAGTACAACTTTCCGTTAAGCTACCAAGCTTTCGTAAAGGATGCAACAGACGTACACTGCGCCAAAAAAGGGGGGGTGGGGTGGGGAGACAGTTCTATAACTCCCGTTCTACTGGGCCGATTGACGAAATTCAAATTGCGTTTTCCATGTCTTGGAAGCGCGACTTAGGATATATATTAGATTTATACACAGCTTTGTTCTAATATAGATATTTTGACGCAAAATCGGACTCTTTCTGAAATAGCATACCAATTTTTTTTCCATAGTTCGAGTGTACGACTCAAATTATGCCTAAAGATTAAATTTTGTAAATCTGGTGCGAACTTTACGGAGAAATTCAAAAATTTAACTTGGCGAATTTTTTTCAGTCTGAGCCAAGAATAATTCACTTGGCAAACTGCTTAATATGTGGCAAGCTATTTTCCTTCCCTTCCATTGTGCAGGGGAGGAAAAAAAGTCATATCGTTCCCGTCTTTTTACATTGTGGATGAGAGGGAAAAAAGTCGCATCGTTCCTAATTTCAAATAATTTTAACAAAGTGCGTAAACGCATTTTTGTTTTTATCGCTTTCAACAAATATGCCAAATTTCAAAACACGCCAATATCTAAATTCACGTATATCTTCGGAAATTTTGAATAAAAAACTCTAATTTTTCGAATTAATTGAATAAAAAGTTCTAATTTAATTCTAAGTTGGGATGTAAATTCAATCGAGTTTGAAGGGCTTCTACGTAATTTGAGAACATACATTTGGGTTTCCAATGAGCGTGGGAATACAATATAGAGAGGATTCGAGTTGCTATATTTTTGACTATAATATCGACTATAGTCATTTAGAAGCTTCTAAAAGTTACGGCAGGTTTTTATCGACTATAGTCATTTAGAGGCTTCTAAAAGTTACGGCAGGTTTTTATTTGCAAATTTGACTTTTTTACTTTTTCATTTATTTGCGATTCAGTTAGGCAGAAGAGAAATAATTCTGCCTCTCCGAACCAGGTATAAGTGAATCTGCGGATAATGAATCAGCGGATATGGAGGCATGAATATAATAATACTAACAAAAAAGATTCGAAATATTATAAGAATTTCTATTCGTGACACAAAAACATAAGGTCAGCAAATCTTATTTGCTGACCTTATGTTTTTGGCATTAATAAACAAATTGGCAAAAATGGCATTAATGAACTAGCTCGATGCAGAATCAACAGAAACCTTCAATTTATGAAAAGGAAAGCTCAATACTTGCGGAAAGCAACAAAATGAGATATGCTCACATAATAAAACACAATGGATGGAGTAACAGAGATTCAAAAATATATCATGACAGAACGGAGATATCCGTCGGAAGAATAAAAAATCTGATGAACACCACATGACTTCCTTGTACGGAATATTAAATTATATTCATTTTTCCTGCATTTTATTTAAACTTATTTTTTCGAATTTCATCAGAGATAGATATCTCATTGAATTAATTCAGTTCTCACTTCGCGGCAAGCTAAAATTACATAAAAACTCAAAATATCTTCATTAAAATTGAAAGATAGAGAAACACACAAAACACCAAGCACAGTTAAGATAGTTTAAAAAACACTTTTTACAATTAAAATTACAGTTTCTACGCAAAACCAAACTATTCGGCCAGCTGCCAAGAAGACAGATTTTTCGATCCATAAAACAAACTTTCCTTTTGGTCCCACTCGGCAAAAAGGCACTGAAGGTGCAGAAAGACTTAATTCACTATTCTGCTAAATTTCAAATGAAAACAATATAGCTGCTATGGTTAAAAAAAAAAAAAAAGCTTAGCTGCACTTAAACAACTTTTAAATTGTTGATAATACTTTAACAATTGCATGCAGATTAACTAAAGGCATAAAAACATTAATCAGAAGGTAAGAATAAAATAAGTTCAATCAGTTTTACAGCAAAAAATGAACAATTTACCAACATCTAAGAAAAAGGGGAAAAAAACTGAGCTCACAGAGCCGAGTAGTATATATATATATATATATACTCAGTAACATATGTGAATATGTTTTATATATAATAATAATAATAATAAAACTGAGCTCACGCAGCAGAGTAACAAATATATATATATATATACACACACACACACACACACACTTTTGGTGCGTCAATTTTCAACGAAAAAGGGAGGTGCACATCTACATGTTATAGCAGTTCTATATACAAAATTTCAACTTTCTGAGGCTACTCGTTTTTGTGTTATACCAGCTACATACATACATACGTACAGACGCCACGAAAAAAATCTCTTCTGAATCCATGTTAAATCAGTTTTATAATTCGTTTCGGGAAGAAAAAAGAGTCCTTTATTCTGTCCTTACGTATAGATGTTACGGAAGCTTAAAAACACATTTAAATTGCGTTCGATAGCGGTCAAAATGGATATTTTCGTGGAAGTATAATACCCGGAATTTTTCGTGGTTACAGTACTTCCTTTATTTCGTGCAAGGAAGTGAAAAAAAATAGTAAAGCAGTGTACAGAATATCGACCCATAACACTTTACAGCAGCCTTTATTTATACATTTACTTGTTCCATGTGAGAAGTGAAAATGATGAAATGAAAACGGATGCATTAGAATGCCCTACGTAAACACCATAAAATAAAAACAATTCAGACTTTAAGTTGAAGGTGGACAAGAAAAGGAAGAGGACTTCACATATCCTTTTTATAAATACACAATTACCAACTTGTTCCGTTACACAAACATCCCCACTGTTACGCTCAGACACAAGAACAAGTCCATTTACATCCAAAACTTACGATTTCGGGGAACTGTTTATTATGCAAGAAGTGATTAACGTTCTTCGAAAGAGGTCTTCCAGAAATTTTCATGGACACAGAGCTGATGAAAAGGTTACTTTACTTAAAAAGAGAGAAGAAAACAATCACCTGGACACTTTAAAATAAAACAGTAAAATAAGAAGCTTTTTGTGCAAGCAAACATTTTCTTTAATACCTTTCGATGCGTCATTTACCTGAGATTACACACATAACCATTCAGGAAATGTAAAGTTCACAGAAGCCGTAACTAATTAGACCAAACTGTGACTCTCTCGTGACGTTGACCATGCTAAGGTTATTTGCCCCAATGAGACGATTTTTGTTATATACATACACAAATAGCCTTTTACTACTTGAAGTCTCCCCCCCCCCATAAAAGCGAAAACGCAAACAGGTTTTCATTCACTAAGTTAGTTACTCTGTGCACTCATTACTAACGACGATAACAACAATAGTAGTTACGCGCAAGTGGAAAAAAAATCTGATGTAGACACCACATGACTTCCTTGTACAACATTTTAAATTATGCACATTTTTTTCTGCATTTCATATACACTTATTCTTCCGAATTACATTAGATATATATTTTTCATTCAATCAATTCACCTATCAATAAGAAAAAATACATAAAAGCATCTTTATTAACTGTAAAATACAGAAAAGTAAAACACCAAATACACTTAAAAACGGTTAAAAATTTTTGCTATTAAAAATAGGGTTTAAATTAATTAAAAAGAAGGCAGAAAGACAAGACTTTTCGCTGCACAAAATTTTTGCCCCCACTTGGCAAAAAGATACTGAAGTTGGTGAAGAAACTGAATTCACTATACTACTCAGTTTCAAATGTAAACAAATGGCGGCTTACTGGAACTCAAAGAACTTTTAAATTGTTGATAATTCTACAATTACTGCATGCAGATTAACTGAAGACATAAAAACCTTAACCGAAACATAAGAACAAAATAATATAAGCACTTTTAAATCATAAAAGGCACAATTTACTAGCACATAAGAATAAAAAAAAACTCAGCTCACCGAGCTGGGTAACACAGTGGAGATATTTATACACTGGTTATCATAAATTAAGGAAAAATCACAAAAATAGCGATAACTCCCTCAAAAATAAGCCAAACCGTGATAAATTTGAATATGTTGCTAAGTAAGAGTAGCTGAGTAACACTGCGAATTGCAAATTAGTGACGCTGCACTCGGAATACGTCATCTGCGAGGAGCATATAAGTCCATGTTTGAGAGAAAGCCCACATATTTCACTGTGATAGTGACATCGGAAATCTGAGATAGCTAATTCGTAACAATGACCTCCAAGCATCATTTGGCCTGCGTAACTACGATGGACTTAGGACACTAAAGATAGGATAAACGAAAGTGGCCAGACAGCTAAATGTGACTCCTTAGACTTTGGAGGCAATTTCAAACCACAGATTCGGCATCTAGGAGGTTCAGCCAAGGACGGCCAACTGCTACGACGAGCGCCGATGACCGATATTTGACATTACGTGCACGTAGGAATAGAACCGCTACTCCGACTCTTCTTAGATCCTCCCTTGCTGCAGCCACCGGAAGGTTGGTGTCAACGTCAACTGCAAGTAGAAGGCTTCACGAAGGTGGTCTGTATGAGAGGCGATTAGCCATTTGCGTGCCGCTCACGTCACGCCATAGGAAAGATCGTTTGCAGTGAGCACGACAATATGTCCACTGGACGCCTGATCTATGGAAGGCTGTTCGCTTTACGGATGAGTCCAGGTTTAGTCTAGAAAGCGATAGTAGGTGTTATTTGATATGGAAAGAACCTGAAACCCGTTATCATCCGTCAAACATTTGTGAAAGAGATGCATAACGAAGAAGCAGTGTCTGTGTTTGGGATGGCATCTCTTTGGGTGGACGCAGAGACCTCCATGCCTTTCCAAGGGGAACCGTGAATGCTCAGGTTTATAGATATGACATCCTTGGTACTTATGTACGCCGATATGTCGGGGCAATAGGTGATGCTTTCCTGTTACAGGAGAACAACGCAAGACCAGACAGGATTCGCATTGTCGATGATTATCTTCAACAGGAAATAATTATGGGCATCGAGAGGCCAGCTCGATCCCCGGACTTGAATCGTATCGAGCCCGTTTGGGATGTTTTAGGGAGACGTCTAGCTGCTCTCAATCCGCCCCTCACAACCTTGCCGCGCTTGCAACTACTTTGCAAGAGCAATGGCTCTCGCTTCCTATGGAACTGATAGACCGCATAATTGAAAGTATCACAGATCGCTGTACGTGCTGCATTGCTTCTAGAGGCGATCATATTCGATATTGAAGGTACTTTTCCTATAGCAAACTGACACCTTCGATTTGTTCATTTTATACATGTGCTAATTTCTATACTACCATAATTGTCTGGCAATTTCTTTTTAGGTTATTTGATATCATACTATGTGTTGTATATTGTAAGTTTCATAAAATTCTACAGTAATTTTTTCAATAATCGTGATTTTTCTTTAATTTATGATAATCAGTGTATTTATATATATTTATGTACTTTTGGTCCGGCTGACTGCAACCAAAAAGGGAGAGGCACATTTACATGTTGTAGCAATCTCATACACAAAATTTCAAAATTTTGTGGCTATTCATTTTTGAGTTAGGCGAGGCACATGCGTACGTATGAACGCACGTACGCATGTACGTAGAGACGTCACGAAAAAAATCTCTTCTGAATCCATTTCACAATCCATTTTGGGAAAAAGAGTCCTCTATTCTGTCTGTACGTACAGATGTAGCGCAAAAACACCGTTATAATGGAATCGACAGCGGTCAAAATGGATATTTTCGTTGAAATACGATACCCGAAATTTTTCGCGTTTACAATACTTCCTTCATTCCGTCAAGGAAGTAAAAATGCTCCAGTTAAGTTTTATCAGAATAGAAGTTTATCGAAAATAATTCAAAGAGTACGTTGTTTTTCAGTACGACACATTTTTACACTTATTAAGTTACATAAAAATATTGAAATTACATAATGACTGATGTAAAAGTGTGCGAAGAAAATAAGAACAAAGATTTCGAATGTGCTCTATATTACAGCAAGTTCTAATAAATATTAGAAATGGTATTCATATTATGAGGAACAAGTCATCATAGTGTTATTTTCGGTAATGAAAGGTCTGTTTCCAAGTCTTAATGGAAGCCTGCTACTTGGGACAAAACTGTGGTTTGACTGGAAAGCTGAATACCTTGTTTCATCAAAGGCCCAGTGGACAGAAAGATTTTTCAACATTTTAAGTGTAAGCACATTCAAACGGGTAATAAACTCATTCGGAGTTTAACTGGTCATGCGAATTTTAGAAATTACGTATTTCATTTTAATGTCGTGACCGGTGAACTTTGCGGTGATGATGTACAAAATGTACAGCATATTGTATTTATATATAAGGTTGTACGTATGGGCCAGAACAGCATTTAAAGTGCGTTTAAGGCATTTCTCTATTTGCTGGCCTCCTGTTTTTTATGACTATGTCAAGAGTCGTGAGGTTTTTGAGTGCAACTTTATTTTTGGTTTAAATGTTTAGCATTGTTATTTTTATGCATCATTACATTACTATCTTTTTATGTTTCACAGTATTATTGTTGTGTTATCTCGTTTAGTTATTAGTATTATTTTTTACATATTATTATTTTATTATTATAAATTTTTCTTATAGTAATAACATTGTTATAGTTTTATTATTTATAATATATTTCAGTACTCTTTGTATTTGCATCACTATATATATAATCTTTATTCTCTCCAGATACTATGCATTTGTATTTTATTATTGTTGTATTATATCTCCTTTGTATTACTGAGTAATGGCATACTTTGCGGAACACGAGGAGTTTTGCATTTGTATTCTTAAATAAGTTTAAAAAAAAAAAAAAAGAGGGATTTTTAAAAAAATTTTTGAGAAGCATGCTTTTCAGTTTTTCGGAATAAAATTTACCTAGTTAGTGGTCTGGTTTCCCAATGTTCATAAATTTGCAATTTGGAACTATTTTCATGGTAAATGTGCTGAGGTTCTTTATTAGCAAAAGATTTTTATTATGCACGTAATTCTTTTGCATTCTATTTCAAACCTGATCATTTAGAAACAGGTGCTCAAATTTTTTACCTAGTTTCATTTCTTCTCTTAAGATTCCAATCTAAACATTCTCCCCTTTTTATTTCTGAAATTACTCATTATTTAACTGTTCTACCTAAATATTCGTATCATAAAAAATATAAATTTTTTAAACAAACTGCGACAGCATGAAAATATTTTTCACTACAAGCAGTTGCTAAGGATCTCCTCAATAAGAAAGACTCCCAGCGTGGAAAACACGGTCACACATTTTAGACGCTTTTAACGACGGCAAAAGTTTTCTCATTTTCGGTTCTCTGATCCCTCCAAAGATATTAGCAATATTTTTTAACTTCAGCAAGGTTTTGAACAATATTCAACATTTAACCAGCAACATTTTATTGACAAAACTTCTTCCCCAGATTTGTCACTTTTGTGTGTAAACGATATTGAACAAAACACTTAAAATAAGTGAATTTGCCTTCTTTTAACATTTCGTCTAACTGGTAGAGATATTCTTCAACAGCACAGTTTTTACATACATTACACGGAAGGGACTACTTATTAAAATTTATATCAATGTGCTTCAAAAAAGAATAATTTCACCTGCCGAAAAAGCTTTTTCGTAAGCAATTAACAACGCCCGGTTAACATCTGCGATAATTCTATCCCACATCCCAAACGTAATTAAAAGACACCGCCATTTTTAAACCCAAATACCAAAGCCTTGGATTCACAGCATTAATAAGGGACAATTAATTCAATAAGCAAGGAAGACGCCAAATAAGTATTCCGTCCCTTCTCCCTTGCGCAGAAACACAAGGAGATGGGCTGTGTGAGAACAATTACCTCTCCGAGGACCAAGAAGCGAACATAATGGAAGGCAGCCGTGCCTCAAAAGCCCCTTTTGATGCACAATTAGAGGAAGAGAAAGAGGAATTGTTCGGCAGCGGCCCTTAACGACTCTTTTCCAGATTCGAAATCTAGTATCCGCGCACCATCATTACCGAAATCCGTCTTCTGGGAAGCTATAAGGAAAAGGCATGTTAGAAATGGAACATAAAAACAGAAAAGTGCAGCCAGCCTATTAAGAAATTCAGTTCGTACAATGTCCTTTTTGATTCCTAGAAAAGACATCTGTCGCTTTGCAGCAAAGGGTGATTATTGCGAAACCAGATTTTGCTAAACAGTGGCACAGTTACCAACCACTACTGGCGCACAGCTTTTTAAAACAAGTAAACTACAAGTAAACGGTTAATCTTGTTAAATATTGAAAAAATCAGGCATTTTTCTGCATAACATTTAAATTTCAATATTTTGTTATAGGTTGGAAATTAAGGTTTTAAGAGTCCCGAGGAATTTAATAAATAACATAAAGGATTTTTATTTATTTATTTATGAACTTTCCATAATTATTTTACAGAGGTCTTCATGGGCTCGAAGTCCAATTAAGAACGCAACATTCATTACTGAACATTGACAGTATTATTAAATCAATTTATGACAAAGCAATATAGTTACAAAGAGAGGATGTTGCGATGTAAACATGTCATCTTGGGGATATTCTGTGCCATGGGGGTTATCTTGTCATTACACCGTAGCGGACCGAATGCACAACGCAACTAAGAATGTTTTGCAGCAATACATTGGGCTTCTAAATATTACGCCGCAACGCAAATTTTCGAAAGCGTAGTGCATATTGAATGGCTAAAACGTCTCTGCGGTTGCTGATGGCAGAATGCAAATATAATATATTACAACCAGCCAATGGATTCCCTGAACATATTCAAATTAGGCAGTCGTTGAAGACGCCAGCATTCTGAAGGGTTGGAGGAGGTTCATTTAAATGCTGATGTGGAGTGTCTATAACTTTCGTAGGATAATTTTTGAGATATTCGTGTTTCTGAGGTTGAGAAAAGACGAATGGCAGATAGTAAGCGCTGGCGTGCTGATGAACGTATTGAGGCAGGTCAGTCAATAAAAGGTGTCAGCTCTTTTATTTGCCTTTCATCACTCGACAATTTCTCGAATATGGAAACAATTGTCAGGAGATCTGTACCCGGTTGACCAGCGGTTACCACCTCTTCTGATGATCGGTATATTGCTGTAGTAACAAGCGGAACCGATGAGAGACCTGACGTCTGTTACATGCACGGTTGCACCGCTATTTAGTAAGACAGTATCTGCGAATATTGTGCGACGAAGGCTTTTCATACTCCCGAGTAAAGAGAATGAGAGTTCCACTAAACGCCCAGCACACAGGGGCAAAATTAATGTGATGTCATCAACATCTCAATCTGACTGTCTCAAAATGGAGCCATGTCCTGTTCACGGGCGAATCCAGATCTGCACTGAAATGAGATGATCAGCATGTAAGGCTCTGGAGAGAACGAGGCCCACGTAATCAGGACCAGAATGTCATTGAACATCATGCAATCAATCACAGGTGACAGCATCACCACGTAGCTTGGAATTTCAATGGGATATAGCACTCAGCTGTGCACGTCTTTAACGACGGTTCTGTGACGGCTGGGTGGTATTGATAAGTTCTGTATTCCCATTCGAGACTGTGCTGCAGTAGTTGGTTCAGTTTTCTTCCTTATGGACCATAACGTTCCGTTCCCATCAAGCCAACATCATTAATGAGTGTCCGGAGAGCAAGGGTATTTCTCGTAAGGAGCTGTAGCCGTATTTCCCCGATATTACGCTATTATAAAGAAGCAATTAGTGCCTTTTACAGAGAAAGTCTCAAGTTTGGAACTTCATCCTTTCGATTATTTCGTGGCATCAGCATCACGTAGGCGCTCTAGACGTTAGTCAAGCAACCAAGCCAACATCATTAATGAGTGTCCGGAGAGCAAGGGTATTTCTCGTAAGGAGCTGTAGCCGTATTTCCCCGATATTACGCTATTATAAAGAAGCAATTAGTGCCTTTTACAGAGAAAGTCTCAAGTTTGGAACTTCATCCTTTCGATTATTTCGTGGCATCAGCATCACGTAGGCGCTCTAGACGTTAGTCAAGCAACGTAGTCGCTTATTACATAGAAAAAGCTTTCTGCCGCTTTAAT
>KK116633.1:269642-321922 GCA_000611955.2 Stegodyphus mimosarum | reverse complement strand
GGGGGGGGGGGAGTTTCTATTGCACAGAGCCGTTGTAAAACACGGTACGGACAAAAAAATCTGCTTCAACGTTGGATCTGACCAGAACAAGAGTTCAAATTAAGAATCGGGTAACTACCACTAACAAGACTATCCAACCTTGGATAGATTCTTTAATAAACTCCCATTCATAGAAGTTTGGACGACCTTAAACAACGCATCACAAAGCTGCTGGGACTGTTGTAGGGCAAGCTGAGGTGCGTTTGGGTCGTGTTATAAAACAGTCACACATAGAATATTTGTAACTTAACCAAACATACTGCAGGATTCTTCTAATCTTATTTCAGAGGTGCCATTTAAGTTCCTGTTTCCACAAAACTTTGAAAATGTCCATTTCCTTTAGTCTAACCCCGTAAACATAAATTTAAACTGACATCTGCAGTTTAACTGGAACTGAAAATAATAAAGTAGAGCTCCAGCTTCAAGTACTTATGCAAGTTCACCAGTTCAGTAGTGAGCAGATCTGTGCATTCAGTGTGGGTTAGCAATAACTATATAGACTACAAATACGTTATGCTGGACGAAGCATATTTCAATAATACTACATTACATTACAATAAACAACAGCAAAGAAAATAAATAATTGTATTAATTTCAGTTAACAAAAGGACAGACAATAAATAAACGTAATAGTTTCATGCAAGTCATAAACAATACAGAGCTGCTCTAGAATGCTGATTTAAATAGTATGAAAGCTGTTTTTTCAATAAATACTAATTTAGATAGCACCGAAAAAGGATTATGCAATGTATTGTAGATACGTAATTTTATGCTTATAGGGTGGCACACGACATATCATACCATTCTTTCACCCCATAATATGTGTAACGTGTATACGAGCCAGTTTCCCTTAGAAAGTCCTCCACGAAGGCATCCCTCCCCTTAGGCAGATAGCCCTCATGTGCTTTGCCATAATTGAGTAACCTAACCTAACCTAACCTTTAACCCCATAAAATTCTTAATATTACATTTTGAAAGTCAAAAACGCGCATTCGGATACTTTTGTTCATGGAAAATCTGGTAGATGTCAGGCGAAGTCAATGTCGGACTCTCATTTGCCACAAAATGGAGGTATGCAAGACCGGGTAACGGCCAGTTGAATGTTGAACAGAAGATGAAAGTTGTAATGTTTTTCGAAGTGCCTGGTGGTGACACAAAAAAAGGTTTCGTGCAGCATGATAGTACAAGCGGAATGGTACAAGACGGGGCCCAGAGAAATAAGACTATTCGTAGATCGTGTCAGCAACTGGAAGCCACCGAGCTCTGTGTTGGGGAAGAATGGATGTCTTCCATCAAGTATCCGCACACCTGAAAATGGCTACAGGTCTCCCTAATACACTTAGTAGTTCATACAAGACGGAGCCCACCTACACATTACAAATGTTTTTGGTTTCCTGTATGGGTTGGGTTACGTTAATTGATTAAGGCAAAGCAACTCGCAGGCTATCTGCCTATGAGGAAAGGATGCCTTCGTGGAAGACATTTTAAGAGAAATTTGCACGTATATATGTTATACATGGGGAAAAACACGAAAGCCAAGCATACAACCAGCCCATTGACAGAGATCCGATCCCAGGTCAAACTACGAGTGTTCAGCGATCTTACCGTTCAGTGGCGAGCCGGTCTGGTTTCCTGTATTTTAAATTTAATGTGCGTATAGGTTTCCTTAACGTTACGAGGCCCTGCGGGAGGCAATTTCTTTTTAATGAAAAATTCTTCTAAGAAAAGGATTCAACGGATTCTTATTTCCTCAAGATGCTAGCAAATCAGCAGGTATTACATTGACCAATATGCACTATGACCAACAAATTAAAAATAAATACATTTTTTTTAAAGCATGAAATCTTCAACAAAATGAAAATGCAAGCCATATTTTTTCAATCCTGACGCACTAGCAATCAATTAATGGCACATTTGATAATTAAGTCGTCCATGTAGAGAAAGACTGTAAGTAAAAGTTTCACAGCATTTGATCAGAAAGGGATCAGAACTTAACAAAACGCAATTCTACATAAGTACTTCCTTTTTTTCCCAGTCGCTGTGCAGGCCTTTGGCAAATATATCTGAGAATCAAATACATTGCATGTTATACATATGGCGAAGAATTTGCCAATTTTGACGACTAACTGCTGCTGCCACTGTAATAAGGAAGCAGCTTTCAAATGGACATTCAAAGAATGCGCTTACGAAGCTGTGCAACTTGCGGTCATAAAATCTTTTCAAAACTTTTATAAGCAGCTTGAGCACTATTCGCTAAATTTATATTTTTCTTTTGTCTTCAGTTCATATATTTTTTTTTTTTTTTCAAATGCACTCTTTCTCTCTTTTTTTTTTAACCCAAAAGGCGTCAACCCCGAAGGGCTATTAATTTTGTTTTGGCATTTTAGGTTGAAAACTTTAAATGTCGGTTTACTTTTTAAACTGTAGCCATCAAATATTATCGCCCTGTGTTATAGTTAAAGAAATAAAATAATGAAGAACCTGCATAAATGTATGTATGTTTCTCGCACTGTGATGAAACGACGGTATCTACAGCCATCCAATTTTGAATAACGTAAGTTTCCATCCGAATATGGACATCTGGAAGCCCAAATTTGGAATTTTTTTTACTATCTGTTTCATATTTTGTAAGACTTTAACGAATTTTTTATTAAAAAACTCAACGATTTCAAAGCGAGCAATGGCAACACTGTACGAACAAAAAAAAAAAAAATTTATCTCCAGCACGTGAGACTGTGTATCGGAAATTTTAAAACGATATACTCATTTAAAAATTATTTTGCGATATTCCTCTTGAACTGAATTTATGGTTTAAGTGCGAAGAACAGGATATTTAATAAAGGTAAATCGCAAAACGTTAAAGAAACGCCCCTTTCGGCGTAATGTAGAATCTGAAAGTTGTCTGAAAGTCTCTCAGATTTTTTTTCTATTATATTATGTTTTATTTTAATTAATTATTTTTTGTCCCTTTATTAATGACTTTTTTAACTTTCTTCTTTTTGAGCTGAAAAACTAAATTAATACATCACAATAAAATACAGTGAACTCGTCTCTAAAGTGGCCACCCACGATGCCAGATATTTTTGGCTTCTGTATAAGACATTGTCTCAGAGAAGCGATATTCAATACAAATGCTGTTACTGTTGTTTTCTTGCCTATGAATTTCAAGGAAGAAGTGTTGCCAGACAAAATTGAAAATTATACTTCCACCTCAATTTTGAGGAAGAGCACCACGGAGGGGGTTTGAGGCTGCTCTCGTACCACCAAACCACGGGAGGACTTTCGGCTCGCAATAGAGTACCGGCACGCCGCAAAGACACTATACAAACATCCATGCCTTCTGCGTGATTCGAATCCGGGCCCTTCGCTACCGCAGTAGGCTCCCGTAACCACTATACCGTCTGGATGGCAATATAAATGCTCATTTACGCTTTTAAAAATACAAAGCCGCCCAACCGGGATAGCGATTAGTGACTCTGACTGCCGAGGGACCCGGGTTGGGATGGATGTCTGTAAATGCATAGTGTTTGTGCGGTATCGAGGCACTGTAAATATGCGGCGACCCGAATGTTTTCTCGAGAGATTGGTGGTAGGGGAAGAGGAGTGAGAGACACGATCGGACTCGTTCTCCTAGGATGCTCTCTCTGAAAATTAGAGGCGGAACTGAGATAATGTCAGGCTGTCACGTCAGGCTTGTGCTGACCTTTATCAGACAGGCGAGTGTGGTAACAACAATAAAAATACAAATCACTTTCAAATGTGATGATCATAGAAACACAGTCGCCACAACAAAGCTCACTATTTTCCCACTTCATTAGCTATATAAGTATGCCGCTCAGACGGAAAAGTGTTTAGTGACTCTTGACTGCCGTACTGAAGCGTCGGGGTTCGAGTCCCAGAGAAGGCATAGATATAAATCGTTTGTCCTTTCATAGCAGGTAACGGTGGCCGCCTATTAGATGTCTCCATAACAAAATGGCCACCGCTTCTGGCCTTAGTAGTAGGGGCCGAAACCTGAAACAGCTAGTGCCCACCATCAAAAAAGGTAAATATTTTTACCTTGAAGATTAATTTTTAAAATCAGTTCATTAACAAATTTAATTTTACTTGCCTTAGAAAGCATTTACCATTTGTTTAACCAATTATAGTTACGCTTGCTATATTTGGAATCCAGATGACTAGTTTTGCGCATAATCAAGCAAGGAGAAAATTGCTACTGCAAATAATTTCAGAAGATAGGTGGCCAGTTCCTGCCACGATGCCAGCGATTGTATGCCTGTAAATCAATCAATAGCTAAGTTTCAACCCAAAACGTAAATATCCAATTAAAGAAACTAGGGCAGGGGAAATAACGAAGGACAAAGTGAAGTTCATTGTATGGTACAAGTTGTAAACATACCATTCTGAAATTAACTGCCGAAATCGGAAGGGGAGGATTATCAGAATAGTGAGAAAGCAGCGATAAAGAACATCTTTCTGATCTCGTGATTTTTTGGACTACCACACATAATGTCCCTACTGTTCTCTGGAGTACGATGATCTACACGTTACGCCAGCAAACACACTGTGTTCCGTTTCTGCTTCTTGGAAATAAAGAAAGAAGTAACAGAAGGCGTGAACAGAAATCTGACAAAGGCCAAAGATCCAGGCCGATGCGAAACGGTTGTACACGGGAGATGGCGTCAATCATCCGAGGAAGAATTATATAGCTAAGACGTGTTGAAGGATAAGGAATTCGTTATCGTAAAGTAATCTTCGAAATTACAATAATCTGATGTGTACACCACATAGCTTCTTTGTACGGAATATTAAATGGTACGCATTTTTTCCAGCCTTTCATTTAAATTTATTTTCTCGAATTTCATTAAAGATATATTTCTCATTCAATTAATTCAGTTCTCACTTCGCGGCAAGGCAAAAATAAGGAAGCTCATAAAAACTCAAAATATCTATATTAAAAATTGAAAGATATAGAGAAACATAAATCACCAAATACAGTTAAAACAATTAAAAATTTTTTTTTTACAATTAAAATTACGGTTTCTACGCAAAAACAAGCAATTCGGCCAGCGGGCAAGAAAGAAGGCACACATTTCGGCACAAAACTGAAAGTTTACTTTTGGTCTCACTCGGCAAAAAAGACACTGAAGGCATAGAAACTCATTTAATTTGTTCTGGACGCTATGCCGAGTCAATATATAGGATAATTTAATAACTTAAATGACAATTCCAGAATGGATTAAGCATAATTTAATTCGCAATAATATAAGAAGACATTATTTTGTTGTTGCCAAGCTTAGTTTCTCTAGATTGGCAACAAATCCACTATTTTGCTAAGTTTCAAATGCAAACAAATATGGCTGAGACGGCAAAAAAAATTAGGCTTAGCCGCACCTAAACAACTTTAAATTGTTGATAATTCTCCAACTATAATATCTAGGTCAACTAAAGGCATAAAAACCTCAACCGGAAGCTAAGAACAACATAATTCAACCATTTTTAAAGCAAAAAATGCACAATTAACGAATATAAAAGAATGAAGAAACTTGAGCTCACTGAGCCGAGTAAAAGAATGGGTATATTTATATAATCTATACTTTTGGTGACGCCGATTCCAACCAAAATAAGTGGTGCACATCTACATGTTATAGCAGTCATATATACAGAATTTCAACGTTCTGAGATCACTCGTTTTTGAGTTATGCGAGATAGATAGATACGTACGTACGCACAGACACCACGAAAAAAAAAAAAACTCTTCAAAATCCATTTTAAATAAGTTTTACATTTGAAGGGGGTAAAAGAGATTTTTATTCTGTCCTTACGTACAAATGTCACGCAAAACACCGTTAATTTGCATTCGATAGCAATAAAAATGGTTATTTCCGTTGAAATATGATACTCGAAATTTTTCGCGATTACAAAACTTCCTTTTTAATTCGTACAAGGAAATAAAAAGGCTTCATAATTATTTTTTACTGGTTTACTTACGAAAATGTACGGATCTTCATTACATTTCCGGCACAACATACGTTGGGATTTAATATTTAATGAAATGGGTACCTCCTTAATATAATTCATTAATTTTATAAATAATAATTTAAAAAAAATTCTTTAAAAACCGTTCAATAATCATTAATTCCTTTTCTTTATAAATTTACAAAAAAAAAAAAAAAATGTTATTGGAAGGGAGAAAATTAATTTTCTAAAAATCGATTTTCCAATTTAGATTTTAGAGAATTAGATAAACAGTGCTGATTCTAAAAATATGCATGTTTTAGGTGTGAAACCCTAAACCCGCTACTAAGTGAATGTAAATTATGTTGTAGAAACTATAATTACAAGAGCCAGATGGCGCTGTGCATCTGATTCTTTTTGACTGAGTTGAATTAATTGCGATTGAGACTGCGAAGAATAGTGAACCATGAAATGTTAAAGTGCGAACTCTATATATAACTGTAATTATAAGCGTTTTCTTGTCGTTATATATTGTCTGTGTCGTCAATAAAATTGGATAAAATATTGGATTGAATTGATCTCGTCTGACAGGTAAGAAGCTTTGATTATTTTATTTGTTTGAATGTAGAAGTAGAGTTCTAAAGCGAAAGCGATTTTTAGATGTAAGTTACATCATATATAAACTAACATAGTTACGCATTTCAGTACTTATGTAGTATTGCAACCACCTTGGCGCAGTTTGACGAATTTTACGGGAGAACAATGAACATTTATTCTTAGTGTAAAACATACATAGTCTACGATTCAATTATATATCGATATTTATTCCAAAAAACAGTCAGTAAACCTAATTACAAACGGGTTTTTGTTGTGGCGAAAAGTTCGTAGCAATCGATATGAAAAAGAATTCGAAGCACTGTTCCTCTAGTGATTTTTCGGCAAAATAATGTTCACATTTTCTTTCTTCTATTATATAAAAATCCTAAAAGGACAAATTTTAAAATCGAGTTTAAAACAAAAAATAATCAATTTTTTCCATAAAAGCCATGGAAACTTGGAAAACAACAAAAAGAACGCGTACGAAAATGGCGATTTTGGAAACTGAATAATGTATTGCGCACGGTTGCCTGAATAATTGCTGTTACACGCGCGAAGTTACCACAGCTTTGTATATTCTGAAGCTTTGGCGATTTTGACTGAGGTGGTTGCGATAATACGTTGAGTACTCACATCAGCTTTTTCAACGTAACAATTTTAAAAAGAGTTTGTTTTATATAGTTTTTACTTGAGTTTATAATCTCATTTAATAAAAATATTATGTTCGATTTAGAAGAATATTACGCACAAGCGTATCCTTTCAGAATTAAGTCTATTAACAAAGAAACATTTCAAACATCTGAATTCGAAGAAACATTTACGTGAATTTATCCATGGAAGGATTCCAAACCATTAAATAGTACATTTGTTGGTGAAAACCACACTGAAAAATACAGAGGGCTGTACAGTTATTTGTCCAAAGGGATTTAGTCCCGAAGGACTATTACTTTCGTTTTGCGATTTTGCGTCGGAAACACAAAAACGGCGTATCGCTTTTCAAATTGTTGCCACTAAATGTTATCGCTCTGCATTAAAGTTTAAAAAATGAAAAATCTGCATAAATGTATGCATGTTATTATTATTTTTTTTTTTTTGACGTAGCTTTCTCTTCAAAAATCGTCTGCGTGCGTTGCACGGGAAAATAAAAAGGAATTTTAATTACAGTTCTAAATAAATAGCCAAATAAATGTGAAATTCGTAACAATATTCTCTAAAACTTTAACGAATTTTTCATTAACAAACTCAAAGATTTCAAAGCCAGCAATACCAACGTTGTACAGAAAAACATTTTTATCTTCAGCGCGTGAGAGCGTGTACCGAAATTTCTAAAGATATGCTCAATTTAAAATTATTTTGCGATATTGCTGTTGAACTGAATTTTATGGTTTAAGTGCGAAGAACATGGTATTTAACAAATAAAGATAACACACAAAATGTTAAATAAACGTCCCTTTGGACGTAATTTAAAATCTGAAACATTTCAGTTTTTTTTTTTTTTTAGATAATGTGACTTTATTTTTTGTCTATCCGAAGTATTCAAAGCTTTAGGAGTTAATCCAGGCAATAATGCATGTAAGGAGCTCCAATAAACTGATAAAATCCATTTCTGAGAGGTGAAACAATGATTTATAAAATTCATTTAGGTAAAATACAAAAGATGAAATGCATAAATCCACACACACCTTATTATTAACAGGAAAGTTACAAAAAATTTAAAATATAAATCAAGCATTTTCTTTTCAGAAGAGAGCAACTAAATTTAATAATTAATAAAAAAATAAACTCGGAAATTTGCAAATTTTATACTACGCTCAAACGGATTTTTTTAACATTTTGTTTCTTACCTTTATTTATTAAATATCCTGCTTTTTGCACTTAAATCATAAAATTCAATTCAACAGCAATATCGCAAAATAATTTAAAAATAAGCTTATCTTTAGAATTTCCTATACACAGTCTCACACGCTGGAGATAATTCGTTAAAGTGTTACAAAATATGAAAGCGATAATAAAACAAATTTCAAATTCCAAATTAGGGCTTGTAGATGGCCATATTTGGTGGAAGATTACGTTATTCAAAATTTGATGGCTAAGATACCGTTGTTTGAAACATATACATTTATGCAGATTTTTCATTATTTAATTTCTTAAAATATAACACAAGGCGATAATATTTGGTGGCAGCAATTTGAAAACCGAACCGATATTTATAGCGAATCAACGCAAAATGCCAAAACGAAATAAATAGCCCTTCTGAGTTAACGCCCTTTGCGCTAATAAATAAAAATGAATAAATAAATACGATGTTATGAGCTCCCAATATCTAGATTACAACCCTTTCGGATATTCGAAGTTCTTTTTGTGTGATCTGGATATTCGTAGCTGTTTTTGTGCTGGCTAAGTAAGTATTTTATTGTAATGCAATTAAGGGGAGCTTTCTATTATCTGCCTTAATTTATTTTAACAGATTTATATAGTTAAAAAATACGATATATTTTTAAAAACATATATATTTTGACCACAAAATTAAGAAATTAACTGAATTTTTATTCACGCAGACTTTAAAATCTGGTTTTATTTTGATTACACTGAAACTAAGCTCAGAAACGTCCCCCTAAAAGTTCCTAACCTATTTACCATGCAAATAAACTAAGACATTATTTTTAATTGACGCGACGTAATAAAATAAACAATATAATGCTTATAACTACACTTACGATATAACATCACTGAAATGAAAATTCGAAAAATAAATTCAACGCCTAACACCGATACAGACACAGCAATAAGGTAAGTAAGTGGTAAAAATTTTCTAAATTCTTCATGGTTGACAAGCCTAAGTGGGGATGAGCCATTACAAAATCAAGATTGCAATTAATAAAGGAATTGGGGGGGAAGGGAGATCACGTGAACTCGTAGCTTTTCGTCAGATGGACCATTCTAGATTATCCTGAATTTATTTCTGAAAGAATTAAAAAAAAAAAAAAAACATTAATACTGATTTTAGGTAATTTTCTAAAACCAGCAATAAAAAATTAAAATAAAAAATTCGTTCCAGAAATCTGCTCCAAAGCGGTTCGAACAAGATTAATGAAACCTTTAAAAACATTAAAATAAATTAGCAGCAGGCTTAATTTTACTTGGTCGGGGAAGGGAGAAATAATCCATATAATTGGAGTTTCTGCTTTAAAGCGTTCCAATAATTGTAATTCTTTGCTATTCTATTAATCACAGAGAAAAAGAAAATGACAACAATTAGTTTTAAAGTTGGCGTGAATTTGAACTTCTTAAACTTTCAATGGCATTCTTCAAATATGTATCAGAAATTCAAAGAAAATACGGCATACGAACAACACACATTTAACTCTTACATGACGAGAATTCGTAAACATAGGCGCTACTCCGAAGAAAGAGAAATGAAATTCTCATCAATTTGGAACAGGGTGGTAAAAGCACTTAATGGAGAAATAAACACCGACGTTATGGAAATGATAATGTCACTCATCGCCAGAAAGAAGAACGACAGAACGGCTCTATTCTCCTAGGGGAATATATGCTGGCTATGTGTTCCATTATCATTCCGTTTCTCGGCGCTAACAAAATGATGCCAAGGTCCTTCCAAGTCTTAAGAAATAAGGGTTGCCAGGGTATTTGAGGCATCGCCAACAGAACATGCCAAACTGCTGTCACAGTCGGCGAAAGCAAAGTACAGCCTCTGTAAACAAACAAGCCAGTTTTTCCCCTTCCCGCCAAAAGCAATTCAATTTTTCAATTTCACAACTTTTCTGCCTTTTTCCTACAGTTCCTACAGTGACAGCGTCAACAAGGAGAATAAATGTGGCTGAAGGTATCAACTTATTAAGGTTTGTTTCAGCTTTCCTAAAATATAACGAAAACGATATTTTAAAGGAAACAGACGAAATGTATACGCATCGTTTATTTTTACAGGATTTAAAAATGCGCCATCCCACAGATGATTTCTCTGCATAGCTCGAGCTTAAGCAGTGCAACCAACATTCTAAACGTCAAACTTTTTTATTCTTTTGTGACTGAAACTCAAAAACATGTAAGAGGGACATACACACGCACAACAAATAATGAATTCCATTTACAAACGTTAAACAGTATTTTATGAATTGCAGAGCTGTGCAAAGATTGCAAGACGTACTGCGCCTTAAAAGAACCACCTGTAACATGAATTCTGTAAGACAGGCAGACGCTGAATATCAAGAGAAATTCTTAATCAGCGATGTGAATTAGCGTAACAAACTTGCAGCGTGCTTTCGAAGTTCAAACAGAACGTTTTCTTTCTACTACGAGACACAAAGTTCCTTCATGCCTCCCAACCGGTATGTTGTTGTTGTTACTCATGCTCACTTGTCTGATAGAGTCAGCCCAAGCCCACGAGAATTCTCGTGTCAAGAAGCGCTAGATTACGCCTGTCGTTGGCAACAGCCTTGAGCACCTAACAGGTGATAGTGTGATTTGGCTCAGTTCCGTCCCCAATTTTCATGGAGAGCACCCCGGGGGGACGGGTCCGAGGGTCTCCCACCCCTCTCCCCTTCAACCAAACCACATGAGAGGACTTTCGGCTCGCCGCATATTTAAAGAGCCGCCGTGCCGCACTGACACTATACATTTACAAACATTTATGCCTTCTCCGGGATTCGAACCCGAGCCCTTCGGCACGGCAGTCAGCGACGCTAACCACTATACCGGTTGGGCGGTAGTTGCAAAGTACGAAATTTAATTCTGAAGAAAATGTAAATTCAGCAAGATACCAAACAGGCTATTTAACTAATGTCCAACCTGGTATGTTAATATCATTTAAAGCTTAGATGGGCTTTGTTTGGTTTATTTAAATATGGGAAAGTATTTGAGGGCTATTTGCCTAAGGAGAGGGATGCCTTCGTGAAGGACTTTTAAGGAAAACGGCTCTACACACGTTATACATGCGAAAAACTTACGTTTTAAAGCTTCGAAAAATCATATAGATATTATAGTTAATGCATGCAATTTAATATTATTAATTTTATATTTACACAGATGCGAAACATTACTTCTTTTACCGGGTTTTAGAAATAAAAAAGTGGTGTTAACGCAAATCTAGCATAAATTTAGCCTTCGCGAAGGTTTTTTTTTCAGGGAAACGGCTCGTATACACGTTACATATGCGCAAGATTACCTTTTAAAGCTTAGAATATCATATAGATATTATGGCCCATGCATGCTATTTAACATTATTCATTTTAGATTTACAAAGATACGAAACATTACTTCTTTTACCGGGTTTTGGGAACAAAAACGTGGTATTAATGTAAATCTAGCATATGTTTAACAATAAATTATTTTATTGAACACCATTCATTTAAAAATAACGCATGATCGTTACTTTTTGTCTTACGTATATATTACAAACACACATAATTAGTTTACATAAAGTTAAACTAATGCAGGTTAATAATATTTCGCACTCAGTGCCATAGCGACGGTCTGTAAGCAACAAAGATTCCCTCCAAAAAGTTCTTTCAACAGAATTTGATTTTTAATATCTCTTTTAATGAGTTTTCTACATAACGCTTAAGACTTTCCTTAATATTTCCATGGTTAGGCTTTATTAGAATTACTTAAGTTATCAATCTACCGATTTTAAATACTTAAAGAGTTCTACTAAGAATTTCCAAATTGTGTCACTGCCCGAAAATAGTCCAAGAATTCGTACGATCAGCCACGTTAAAAACCTGCTAGATTACATCCGTTTTGCCTTTATCTAGGAAGGAAATGTTTGGGCGTGGGGCCAAGAAACGGGCATGATAAGGTCGTGTCCATTTTTATTTCTTAAAAAAAAAAAAAAGAAAGAAAGAAAGAAATACAACTCCAGGTTACATTGACATCTACGCATTCGTACAAAAACAAAGAGGCCATCTTTCTTAGAGAGACGATATAAATTTCTTGACGATATGCTTAACAAAATCAGGGAACAGACAACTGATAAATTCAAATGTGCCTATACTCTGACGACAGGCATAACTAATTTGCATGCAGCACAAAAGCAATCTTTTCTATGTCATGATTACAAAACCTCTTCACGAACGTCCAAGGATTAATTTTTGCGAAAAATTTCTCTCTACGGTAGCCAAATGGCAAAATTTGAATTAAATAACATCGAATAAAGAGAAAAACAGAACAAAAAAAAATCTGAAAGGTTTCAGAATTTAAATTACATCCAAAGAGGCGTTTTTTTAAACATTTTGTGTACTACTTTTATTTATTAAATACCATGTTCTTCGCACTTAAACCATAAAATTGAGTTCAAGAGCAATGTCACAAAATAATTTTAAACTGAGCGTATCTTTAGAATTTCCGATATACAGTCTAACGCGCTGGAGATAAAAATGTTTTTTCTGTACAACGTTACCATTGCTCGCTTTGAAATCCTTGAGTTTGTTAATCAAACATTTGTGAAAGTTTTAAAAAATAAGAAATCGGTAATAAAACAAATTCCAAACTTCAAATTCGGGCTTCCAGATGCTCTCAGTAGGATTACGTCATTCAAAATTAGATGGCTCTAGGTCCGGTTGTCTTATCACAATGCGAGAAATATGCATACATTTATGAAGATTCTTCATTATTTAATTTCTTCAAATATAATATAGGGCGAGATAATATTTTATGGCAACAGTTTCAAAAGTGAAACGGACATTCAAAGCGATTCAACGCAAAACGAAAACAATAATCCTTCAGGGATAAAGCCTCTTTGGACTTAGAAAAGAAAAAAAAAAGGTTTCAGATTTCAAATTACGTCCAAAGGGGCGCTTTTTAACGTTTTGTGTCTATTAACTTGTTATCATGTTCTTCGCACTTAAACCATAAAATTCAGTTCAACAGCAGTATCGCAAAATAATTTTAAAATGAGTATATCTTTAGAATTTCTGATACACAGTTCCGCGCGCTTTACATAAAAAGGTTTTTTTTCCCCATAGAGTGTTGTCATTGCTCGCTTTTAAATCGTTTCAGTTTGTTCATCAAAAATTCGTTAAAGTTTTACAAAATATGAAATAGATAATAAAACAAATTCCAAATTCGGGCTTCTAGATGCGCATATTCGGGTGGAAACGTACGTTATTCAAAATCGGATGGCTCTAGGTACCGTTGTTTTATCATATTTGCAGAAATATACATACATTTACGTATATTCTTTGTTATTTAATTTCTTTAAATATAATACTGGGTTGCAACATTTTATGACAACAGGTTGAAAAGTGATTCAGACTTAAAATACTTCCGAGGCAAAACCACAAAACGAAAACAATAGTCCCTCAGGGACAAAGCCCCTTTAGACTAACAATGAAATTGACAAATGATTCATCTAAAATTAGCACGACGACTGCCATGATTATCACAAGTGATGTTTTCATCATTGTGTCGAGATGACGTCATACTGTCCTTCTGCAACTATTTAGATAACCACTTGTAAACGAAATCTGTGATTTAAGGTTTAACTATATGGCAAGGTATACTGAATATCCTCGTTTATCCGCTTTATTTTGCGATGGGAAAAGGTTTCAAACCAAGCGCTAGTCCGTGGAGAATAACAAATACATTTATAAAGAACGACCACAACATGAAATGTATAACACTGTAACCAAGGCCGTTCCTAGCGAAGGTGCATGCGGGGAGCAATGCCTTCGCCGAGACTCGAACCACGGACCTCTCGAATACGCGTCGAGCGTGCTGACCACTACACCACGAAGGCATGCTCAGAAGGCGGGAGAAATACCTTGAAGTTTAAGCAGTAAGTAAGTTCGGCTGGCAGTTGGAAAATCCAAAGTTTGAATTTCGGAGAGGATATCGTTGATTTTTTATGTTTCCAGTGTCGAAATACTTTACAGACTCTACAAATGTAAATGCTCAACTAAACTTATCATTTTCAGAAAGCTATACTAAAAACAAAGTATTTTACTAGATTGGCTGAAGGTTGAGTTACAATAAACAAATAAACGCCAATTTCTTTCCATAGCCTCTCAATAATGCGCTATACACCCCTTTCATCAGATAAAAATATCTATGTGGGCTGCCATCAATAAAACATACAGAGATTTTTTAACAGTTCACCATTAAAAAGAAAAAAAAAGAAACGAACGCACCCGTTGAAGGTTATAACTTCTCAGGCCAACAAAAGCATGGTTAAAGCCAATTTGCCGTGACGATAAACAAACGCAAGAAATGGGGAAAACAAGACGAACGGAAAACGGTGATTCAGCTCTACCCAGGATGAACGAATAGCCAAAGAAACAAGCCATCTTCTTCTCCCAATAACAAAGCGCTCCTTCATTCATCCAAGCTGGAAAAAAGCCGGCAATCATCATTGGGGTAATATGTATAAAAGGCTCCGAGATGTCGGTTACATAAAAAAAATATTAATGGACAAAAAATAAAACAGTATGAAAGCCTGATAGGACCTTAGTGGATCAATGTTGCAGATGGAATTTCGATAGCGCACAGGGCTAGGCATTCACGAATTTCGTCTACGAATGTCTAAAATATGTCTGAAATGACGAATAAGTATTTTAGCATAACTTTTTTTTCATCACTAGAAAGAGGACATAGTTTATAATAGGTAAAAATTACAGTAGGAAACGAAAGACATTAAAAAAAGAAAGGCTCCTAATTTACGACTTGTTTACCGTTTTAAGTCATGACAAGTCATAGGTCCTAGCTTCGAGCCAAAAATTAAAAGAACGACATACACATTCTCATGTCTCTAAAACTGAAGAAACTATTTTTACAGCTTTTAACGTTTTGTACTATCAGGTTGCCTTACTATTAATGCTCTTTTTACGAAAATCTTGCGTGTAAAGTCATTTGCGTATTTTAGATTTTGCTTTTATTTTCCACAGAAGACACTTTATCTTAAACAATAGTTCATAATAATTACCGTATTTACTAACGAAACTAATTTTCTAATATATATATATATTGACTTTAATAATTACTAATAATCACATTATTTACTTAGAACATATATATGGCCAAAACGAATAAATTGATTCTTGAAGAGTTATGTGGTACCTTCGGCATTTTTGAAAGATATTTGAAGAAAAAAGGAGCAGCATGCATTAGACTAGTGACAAAGCGAATGCGACGTGTCTTATATGAAAACCCGGTTCAAAATGATTTAGTTTCAGTTCAGCTTTATCCCAACTGGTACCCCCCCGGGGTCGACGCCGAGCACTCTGCGAAGTACTGGCTAGGATCTGTACCTAGACAGTCTCGGCCACATAATATTCCCCGTGATCTGTGGGTGTAGCAGGAAACTGCCCCTGGATTCATGTGGGTGGCCCACAGGGTGAGGAGGGACAAGTCCAGAATGTAAGACCCATTAACATCGGGCTTTCGGCACTCCGTGTGGTACTATTAGGTAGCATTTCTGACGACCAGTTAAATCTCCAAACGTGCACGTCCCACCATCTGCGAAACCCGGAAACCGGGACCCAAGTAGCACGGCAAAGTCGTAATGACATTGCAAATTCGTCGCGGGTCATGTTGCAAAAACGTTGCAATATGTCGTCTTTAAGACGCTCAGATGTCAGCGAAACTCCACTTTTTTGCAACCGTTGCAAAGATGAGGTTTTTGTCACATAGACGTCACTATTGCGTCTTTCTCAGGTTATATTTTGGTTGTGAAAGAATCATATCACCACGCCCAAATGTTCGCAGAATTCCACCTTTTTGCAACAGTTGTGAAAATGAGAATTAGGAGCCGAAGGTAGCGGTTGAGTATGAGAATTTTAAAAAGTTCTGCTGTTTCGTGGAAGCCGGGCAGTAGCAAGTGAATGTTATTTTCCTCTCTCTAGGGGACTCCGACTTTCTTCTCTGCACGCCGACTGGTAACCCACCTCCCGCTTAATACGGAGGTTTTTAAGGGTTTCAGTCAGTGTCGTGCCATAATTAGTATGTGTTGGCGGTACACGTAATTAATGACAACTTATCCCAACTGGATAATTTTAAGTTTCGATTTCCGAATTTGAAATAATTGTTGGCTGAAGCGCTATGTAAGTATCATCTCAAATACAATGAAAATAAAATTAACAATAATGTATATACTGAGTAAAGAACCATGCATTTATAATAATAAAAAATGAATTAAATATAAATAATTAACGGATTAAACATTGCTTGAATCTCCATAAAAGCTCTAAAGATATCCGCAGTAGATTAAGACAAAGGTCAAATAAGCTCACCAGCGGCTTATCGGTAAGGTAGCTGAAGGCTGGTATTTCGACCCAGCTTCAAATTCCGGCGAATGGGCTACATGCATGGGCCTTTTTGTGGTTTTCCTCATCTGTTAACGGGGCTAGGAATCAGTTTCCCTTAGAAAGTCCTCAAAGAAGGTATCCCTTTCCTCAGGCATATAACACTCCCGTGCTTTGCCGTAATCAAGCAAACCAATTAGTTCAAATAAACTTTAATCAGAAATCTGTAAACGACTAAGGCTGGGCCAATGAAATTTTCAAAATTTAAGTTTCATTTATTGCTGGGATATATTTTCCTTACTGAAGAGTGGAAATTAAAAACAGGGAGAGCGTGCGATGTGTTAAAAAATCGAGCGTCTGCAAGTAAAACTGGGAAATTTCGCAGCTTTTTTTAAACTGCAAAATTGCGGGGGGGGGGAGGATTAACAGAGATGCCGGTAACTACGGTATTACGACTGACATTGGTAGCTATTCAAAATGAAGTATACTTTAAATGAATTTTGATTCCTTTTAAATCCAAGCAAATACAAAAAATTTTGTGTGCGCTCTCATGTAATGCCTGTATTAATGGCAATTTAGAGTTTATTAATGGCGTTAATTAATATAAAATTACAAAATTCGTACATTAAATATTATACGAAAGCAACATTATAAGGTATTTCTCGCGCCTTCTTAGCATACCTTCGTGGTGTAGTGGTCAGCGCGCTCGACGCGTATTCGAGAGGCCTGTGGTTCGAGTCGTGGCGAGGGCATTGTACATTTTTCACTTCTCCGGCTTTTAAATAACCTAATGACTCTGCTTTAACTAAAAAAAATACTAATAACTAAAAAAAATACTAATAACTAAAAAAAATACAGAGATTATTATAAAGCCGTGTATTTTTGATATCACATATCCTATACATGATTTCAACATATAATGTTGATTACGCCCAAAGTCTTCATATATTATTCATATATCAATATCCTATCAGATTCGTTCAAACATGGCTTCATTAATTCTTGCGTCGGGTATAGCCTTCCTGGTCATAGAATTCAGACTTAGCTAAACTTTCCTAAAACTAACTGCCTTTTCATAAATACTTAAACAACGAATCCAATAAATTTCTGCATGAGTAAGATACAATGAAGTTTATTTTTTTATATATATATACTGCTTAGGTAACATT
The DNA here is from genome assembly GCA_000611955.2 of Stegodyphus mimosarum. Taxonomy (NCBI): domain Eukaryota; kingdom Metazoa; phylum Arthropoda; class Arachnida; order Araneae; family Eresidae; genus Stegodyphus; species Stegodyphus mimosarum. The sequence goes on along the minus strand of KK116633.1, from coordinate 303,903 downwards.
AATTTTTTGCCCTCGTGGAGGACCTTTTTAAGGGAAACTGACTCGTACACACGTTACGTATGCATCTCTTGAAGGACTGCGTGAAGAGTTTTTGTTTGTTCAAATTATTGAACCTCCTTTCTGTTGCCATTCTTTCAGGTTTCCTTCAGTTCTATTTTCAAATCACTGAACACAAGATATGACCTAATATTCTTATTTCATCGCGAACAGAACGTCATTTCTTTGCATGATTGATCAGCATTTTACCAGCCATGAATTATCGTTAACCTTCTAACGTCACAAAGAAATTCACAGTCTTATAGGCTCCATCATACTGTTTACTATTTAAAACAAAAGTTCAGATATAACGATGAAACACTTTCATAAACCATGCTTCGTCATAAAGGTGCCGGCATTTAAATGCAAGTCGAGCACTGTTTGAAAACCAAAAATCTTCATAAAGATGCCGACACCGTCATTAAGATTAGTTTATAATTTTCATCTTTAAGCGAAGGCACCGCTAAGCAAGCAAAATTTTCATTTGCTTTGCTAATCCGAGGGAAAAGTAAAATCCTACTTCATTACCTATGAAATGGCATAAAGGTGATTGCTCCTCTATGAAGACTGCTTTTTATAAGTTCGAAAACAATATTTGTAAGGACTAGGGCACTTGTAATAAAGAGTATAATTTTGAACGTTTCTATCTAAAAATGTGGGGACTTTTATTACGGGGCATCGCTACTAACCTATCCCACAACCTCTAGCTGAAGAACGACAGCAAAAGGGCTGGTTGATTTGTTGTTCTACTGGTTTTAGCAAAGCTTTCAAGAATTTTCATAAGAGAGACACCAAGGTTCGTTCCGTGGGGAAATTGGATTCACGTTACAAATTGGTTAAACCGTAACAACTCCATGTAGAAAGCCAAGAAAGTTAAAATCCATCCACTTGGCCATTACTGGATCTAGACAAAAGGGCAACTTTATTGTTCGTTATTTTGGAGGGAACGAGGAACGGATAAATGCACAACAGATAATCCTAAAGATATAAGGTATTTCTCCCGCCTTCTTAGCATGTCTTCGTGGTGTAAAAGAATGCGCATGCTCGAGAGGTCCAGGTTCGAGTAGCGGCGAAGACACTGCACATTCTTCTCGTCTCCTGCTTCAAAAATAACCAAATGTTTCTACAGTGGCGCCCGAACTAAAAAAAGGTGGTGGATGATGATTCTCCACCACCAGGATTTGGCGATTGGGTCTCCTAATCCCCAGTCGGCCTTTAAAAGGGCACATATAAGACATTTTTTCCGGTCTTCTTAGCATGCCTCCGTGGTGTAACGCTAGCATACTCGGCGTATATTCTAGAGGCCGAGGTTCGAGTCCCGGCGAGGGCATTGCTCATTTTCATGTCTCCTGTCCCATTTCATGTCATTCTACAAAATAACCTAATGTCTCTACACGAGATGATTGTCATTTCAGTGTATTAAGTTGGAATCTATATACCAAATTGCAAATTTATACTTATTTAATTAATAATATTGAAGAAAAATTTATTTATTTCTGCTCATAGCCCAATTAAAAGAGAGAAAAATAGAATTTGCATTCTAAACAAATGGTGAAAATGAACTGAACAGTGACACCATGAAACTTTTTTTATGATCAGTGAGAAAATACTACTGATCGTAATACAGGCGTCGACTATCAGTATTCGATTCTAAATTTTAGTAATATGTTACTTGAGAGGCTTCCTCAAAAGCCAAAGCTATTCCCAATCTCAATCGAACAGCGCCTACGCGAGGCAAATGGAAATGGTCACCCCTTCGTCCACAGTTATAACATATTCACGAGGTTGTTTCGAATGGTGTGTTTCACTAAGCATTTGTACGGCATCACAAACATGAGCTGCCATCGGGATTACAGAAATGATGTAGTTTAAATATTATATACTATCTAGAATGAATAGAATGGATTTACGTATTATCGCTAGAAATGTCTACAGTTAAGATTTTCTATTTTTTCCGACATGTTACGTAACGTTATGATATACAGTATTAAATATATCTAAACGACCTCGTAATTTATTAATTATAAGGGATATTTGACACTCTGGGGGTGGCAAGATCTTTAATCTTCCGAATTTTAGAAACGCATTGTTTTTATGCGCAAGAAATGAAGGATTTAATACCATTATACGCACTTCTTAACAATTTTAATTTTTATGTTCCAAATCACAGTTCTTACCATTATAAAAAATGAACTTTAAAATAACATGCTTCTTAGTAATTTATACAAATAATCAATAATTAAATAATTATAAATATTGTTCCAAATATCATATAATACACGGTGAGCAAAACGTTGGCACATCTTTTACAAATACGATAAGAAAAAGGATTTGGAACTCTATTATGACACTAGTTAATTGCACTGGATTTATTAGGTTACGGTAAAACATACTAAAGCTATCGGCATCATTTGAGAGGTGTTTTCGCGGAGAACTTTCTTAGGGAAAATAGCCGGTGTTCACGTTACATAAAGAGGAACCAAGAAAACTCTCATGCAGCCCGTTCATTCGAGATTTAGCACGTTGACTACCACGCGAGTTTCTAAGAAAGTCTCCTTTAAGCCACAAGCGCTGCTATACCATGAATAAATTGTTTCCGATCGCAGGAGTTTAGAACGCCCAGAGCGAAACATTTTGGGACATGAATTCAGTTTAAAACCTTATCTCAAAAACGAAGTATCTAAGAAAGGATGTGAGATTTGAAAATTATTTCTTCTTTTCCAAGTATTTTTTCTGTAGTGACAAATGGTCTTTTTTTTTGCGTGTGTGTGTGCGCGCGCGTGTGTCTGCGTGCGTGTTAAAATTGTTGCCCCAACTTTTCGCAATGTCTAAAAGAAAAGTGAAAGATTAATTTAAGTGAATCATATAACAGTGAAGAAGAAACCTGTTGGGAGGCTTACAAAAATTCGAATATTAGCGATGAGGAAGAGTCGAGATTTTTCAAAAAGATTAACAAAATTATATCTTTAGATTCTGATTCGAATACTGATATATGCAATGATAATCAACGCGCTATAGATACTTACTTCTGATCATATTTTACTAGAACTGGTTGTTTAGGAAGAAAGAAAAGTAGATACCGAAGAAAGGACAATTCAGTTTAGAGAACAAAATGAATTTAGCTGTTGGCAACAATCATGTTCGCTTTTTTCTTTCAACAAACATCAATCATTTCAACAACAAACACAAATTTTCATTCAATTCATTACGAACAATATGCCTGTAACAATACGCCAGTTTGTAGCTAACCACATTATTTAAAAAATGCAAAATCCTTGTTGATATTTCTATATTCTAATGTATGGGCCCCCAGATTTATACGAAGTTCAGTCACTTCTGTACAAGACTATCATTCCTGTCAGATTCAGAGGAAATTGTTAGAAGGACGACAGCGAAAGTCGAAAGACTAATAATCGACGATATGACAGAACGCGCAACTTCAAAACTCAACTCTAACATACACCACAGATACGAACTTCGGCCACCTGCACTAGGTTATCATTCTTATCAAATGTAAAGGAAGGTGTTCGAGGAAAGACAAGAAAAACCAAAAACTACCCAAGATAATATAAAATCAAATAAAAAGAAGTTCAAAATCATATTTAAATGTTGCCTACAAGTATAAACAGAATAAACGAATTAATTTTTTTGAATAATATATGTGTCAGATATTTGTATCGTTTCATTTTAATTAACATAGCTGTCTTATTAGTTCAGCTTTGCTTTAACTTCAACTTTCGTGAATTCCACCAAAATGCAAATCACTTTAAGTATAAATAAATAGTTTAAAAGTTTTTCAGACAGGGCTTGACGGCATATGCTGGCCATCGCTGTGCTTTTGAAGTTTAGATTTCTTCGCGAGCACTTAGTAAACCAAGGTTTAGTTTTGTTCATTTTGCACTGTGCGTATGAAGCGGAGTTTGGTTTCCGTTAAACTTCAGTTTTTGTAACCACTAGGTTGATGTATTAATAAATAAATTTCATTTATACTTGAACTAAAGATAAGTTTAGTAAGCAGTCAGACGGGACAAAAACCCGTCCGGCAATGTACAACGATTACTTTGTGCGATTTGGCAGCTTAAAGTTTACAGCGTAACCATACATATCAGAGTAATTAAAATTACAAACAGAAAAACAATAAATTAGAAATTAGAAGCAGAAAACGCGATAATGACTTCTAAAGAATAAGATAATCAAAAGAGGATTTAAAATGTGTCATCAGGTTCCAAGGCCTTTTTCTTATCTAATATTCCAAAGAGCTATATCGCACAAACAGAACAAAAGACAACTTTTAGAAACATTTCATCAAAACTTAAAAACAAACTACAGCGCTTTTTTTAGAGTTGCTGTAATAAATAACAGTGAGGGAAAAGAATGGAAATTTAACGACAGGTAACTAAATTATGGTCTATTAATATTTTGGCTGTATCACATTTTTATTTGTTTTATATAAGAAAGAAATAATTGAAGATACTACCTGGAAGGGGAGGGAGACAAGGGCAAAGTAACAGCCTAAATAATTTTAATACGATAAGTAATTATTAAGTTTTTAAATTTGATTATAGAATCCATTAAAATGCGAAAATTACTAAAGGCACTAAAACCTCATATTTTGAATCTATATATTGAACTCCCAATTAGCAGGTGCGAAACTGGAAACGATGTCCATGGTTAATTTAAACTTAAGACTAATTTAATCGTAGTTAAAAATGAGTAACTCGGAATAGCCCATTTTATAATTAACAAAAGAATACCGCTTGTAATTCACTTGCATTTTCAAGCAGTTTACTCTGGTGAAAAATTTCATTCGGTAAGCTAAATCAGTATTCGAAGGAAAGTTGACATGTAATTCTCACTAAAGAGCAGTACTTATAAGAGAACTTAAACAACATCGCCGAGTTGAAACCATAATAAAAAATCTGATGTATACACCACATGACTTCCTAGTACAGAATATTAAATTATACGCATTTTGCATTTCATTTAAACTTACTGGATTGAATTTAAATCTACTTCTTCAAATAGCGCATAAACCATAACAGAATAAATGCACTCTTTAAAATTCACTAATGTTTGTTTACCATAGCGACACTCTGGCGCTAGGTTCACTTAACAACGTCACATCTCCTTCATTTTATAACTCAGAATGCACAAAAATTATGTATATCATCTGAAGGATAATCTAATCGTTGCCACATGTTCTATCTACGTACCTACGTACGCACAGACGCCACGAAAAAATCTCTTCAGAATCCATTTTAAAGCAGTTTTATAATTTTTCTTGGGGGGGAGAATCCTTTATTTTATCCTTACGTTCAGATATCACTCAAAAACATCGTTAAATTGCATTCGATAGCGGTCAAAATAGATATTTTCGTTGAAATATGATAACTGAAATTTTTCGCGATTACAATACTTCCTTTTTACTTCGTAGAAGGAAGTAAAAAGAAAGTTTTGATTTTTTTAAACATAGCATTTTGTGTATTCAGAATTATGCACAATTAAATTATGTATTGTTATGGATAGAAACAGCTACATAATGTTATTAACACCATTTACTATCACTGCAGATAAACTATGCATTTTTCCCTTTCGTATTTCCCGTATGAAAGCAACACCTAGAAGTTGTGCACAATTTTAAACAATAGGTATTGATATAATGCAGATCTAAGAAAAAGCACAAATAAGATGAGTTCTTTAAAGTTGTGCGTTGGTATTAGTATTTGTTTGTTTCCACGTAAAAGGTTATATGAACTACTAAACTGTGTATGAAGCTAACTAACTAGTTACTCACTTAAGGCAAGCACCGCTTCAAAATGGCCGAACAGCTGCAAATTAAAACACTCATCGGGAATGACCAATATCCATCGGTCGTTTAGCCACTTCATCACATTGAATATTTATCTACATGTACTTCAGGAGGCGACTGATATTACACTAGTGAATTAAGATCCTGTATATTTGTTTTTTGAACACTGCATATCATTTTTGCATTTTACGATTTTGTTAACCCCCTTTTTTTTCCCAACACGCGAAATTTGTTGACCGAGTGTTGAAATTAACTATTATATACATATATCACATAACATTTCTTTTACTACATAAATATTCGATTCCTGATTGCTGAACTTCCAAAATAATTTCCTGTTTAATAACAAGGGATCACTTTCAACGATATCTCATTACGTTTATAAATGATTAATAAATAAACATTATGTGTAACGTAAGCCAAGCACGCGTAACTTAATAATCCAATTATATCCCCACAGACAGCAAATGACTTATTCATGCACGTGGAAATCAATAACGATGAGTAATGGCCATGTCTTGCGCACAATAATATCCAACAAAAATTTTATATTATGGGCTTCCGTAATTTATCCGCAATGTGCTTGTTTGTATACGAAAAGAATCTTGGATTCAAGTCTTTTTCCGTCGAATGCCAGATATTAAGTGACACAGGCGTCCGATTTCAAGGCGTCTAATATCACAGAAGTCATATCTGAGTATGACATAGGCGGCAGGGCTCGAAATGTGCGATGTAAACGACCCAAATGTCAACTGAAGCTCCTGGAAAGTTCTTTGAGTTTTAAATTTCAAGTTACGAGTCGCTAATTAAAATTGCAGTAGCACAGGATAGCATGACTTCCATAAATGACAGATTACAAAAGGATTAAAAGAAAAATTTTACATTGCAGAGAGGATCTTGAGAAGTGAAAAAGACAATGAAAACGATGTCTCTTCATATATCACTGTCGTAACTGCGCCATGTGGAAGGTTGGCTATTGTCACTCAGCTCCAATCCAGCATTTCTATGACTCCCCTTTACACACATAAAAACTTCCCCACAAAGCCCGCAATATAAACCTCGCCAGGCTCTTAACAAGTTCTATTTTTGCTCTTCAAGGGACACTTGCCTCAGTGTTTGTCAGTTGACAATATGTGAGCAGAGAGATATTTTTGGACACTAATAAAAAAGACTTCGTTATTTTTATGTGCGGAATTTTTACTTTTTACTTTAAGAGGATAATATTCCAGATGTGTATGAACAAAAGGTTACAGTTGTGACTGGTTAGCACGAGTACAGACAGCTTGGATGAAATAAAGTTAGTCACACAGGCAAAATGAAGAAAGCTCGAGCCATTAGTTTAATCGCTGCAGCATTCTTAACATCATAATATGCAAACAATATTCAAACAAACTTTCTAGGAGAACAAAAAAAGGCGTACAGCACGATGATTTAAGAGTCGCTTTACCCACAAATTTAAGAACGACATTTTAACAAATGAAGACACACATGTATAATTAAAAGTGAACATTAGCCAACTGATATGCTATCGAAGAAAATTATTGCAGTTAAATGCTCCACTTGTTTGCATAAAACGAATGCAAACAAGCACACAGAAGTATTTTTATTTCTTTGGAATGGCCGTAACGTCCAACTGAATGTTTCTCAAGTAACATTGTAGGGTTCCTCACTTTTATTCTATCAGATTAAGTGTCGAGGAACCTAGTATATTGCTATACGAATAATTGCTTAAGTCCATGAACAGAAACGTAAACTCAAGAAGGGTTAATTCAAAGCCTCCACTTGGGCTTAAAATGTAAGAAATAAGAACTAACTAACATATTTTTAGTCAAAGCTAACATAATTCTAATAATATTAAATAACATAATAATATTAAATTAGACAGCTAATTATCAAAAGGTACGTAATACGGCCGAGCGTAACAACAGCTTAGACAGATGTAGCCGAAAGGCAAACGCGCGCTATTCAAGAACCCTCACTCTCTCTATGGAAGTCAATTGACTTGACTTAAATACTATTCTCTTTCTCACTTACATTTAACGCGATTCTAAAAACTCATTTTGGTAGGAAGTTGCCAGCTGAAGCTATGTAAGGCAGGAAAGACGCATTAAGTTAAAATAACTGCTATAGAATTAGAATGTACTCTACAACATTATGGAATAAACTTACAAGAAAAAATAAAATAAAATAAAATAAAAAATCTGATAAAAACAGTTGTGGTGATTTCGGAAGCTAAAATCTCTTAGAAGTCACTCGCATTAAAAATTAATTGCACCCTTTTCACTAAAATAAAGTCCGTCCATGAAGCTGCGGATGTTGTTGAAAATATTGTTCTTAGAATTCCCTTTTTGTCACACATTCGTTGCTTCCCCCCCAAAAAAAAACGGAAAGAAAGAAAGAAAAGAAAAAAAAGAAAAGAGCAATTTCGCCGGATAAAGCGTCAGCTAAATCCCTATGTATAATAAATATGATATGTTTTATCGTCTACATAATTCTGAAGGATATATTTATCAGCTAACTGCACTGTGATGCACTCATCGACTTGTTCAACTAAAATGATTCACTTGATATACAAACTGCTGCACAAGTCTAGCATCACAGATATAATCCCTTGACTCAACTACTCAATAATGTCACGAAGGGAGACCCTCAAGCTAGTTCAGACTTAATCCCACCTGATTTTTAGTGAGGTCACTTACAAAGGAAGAAGATACTGACTCTAAAAGCGGAATGAAAAAATGGCTTGCAGCTTAAACGACTTGAGTATGCGTCCAGGACTAAACAGCCTCTATGCTGGCACAGGATTGACTCCATGCCGACTCAGAAACAGATATTCGCAGTGCACGGGATCTAAACTGCAGTTTGGACTTTATAAAGGTGTCGATTCTATCTAGGTAATCTAAAGAAACATTCTTTCTTCTTTATTATGTACTGTTGCTAATTATAATCCTTTCCTACATTTTGTAGTGTATCCGTTGCATGTCGGTGTCCATCTTCCTAGTGTCGGAACTATACTTGTGACTACTCTGTAAGTGTGATAAATGCGTATTAATTCTCTAACTCATTATTATATGATTATTAAAATACACAGAAATTTTCATAATCGTTCCGATTGTGTTACCGTACTACTAACAGTCGTATGTGGAGGCCGATCCTGTACCGGTGTCTGCTCTACGTCGCATCGGGCCTACGCAGCATCGGTTCTACGTATTGCTAATCCTATGAATGTCCTAACTCGAAGATTTTGAAAGAAAGGATCTGTCGCTAAAATCGATCCGAATGTTACCGAATGAGTGTTATTAGGGAGCAAGACCAGTGTTTTGATAACAAAGGTGTCAATCTGAATAGATTCTTGAAAATCCCTTGTGATGCTCTGCACAATGGAAAATATTATTTATTACATTCCATTATTTAAAAAAAAAAAAAAAAAAACCACAACTTTCTAGAAATAGCCAAACTTTTCATCGCAGGTACTGCAAAACGGTGTTTGTTTAATCGATTATGACAGAATATGTGAAAGCTGTGCTCCAAAGGATGGGATGTTATTCCTAAAGCCGAGATGCACACAGAACTTCCTTGAGAAAATGGACTCTTATTCACATTCATCTAGGGCAAACCATCATCAACAGCAAGCACTGTAACGTATGAAAAATCATTTTATATTTCAGAGTGAGACGTTTTCAACGTGCGAAAGAAATGGGGAGTTTTAGGGTCAACTACAAAAATTGTTTCCCATTAAAATAAAGAAACTATTGCTTATTCAGGACCTTTCACGTTGAAGAAAACCTTTTGTTTATCTTCCGGCCACCAAGCACCGAATGGTTAAAACCACGAAACGTCAGTATTTCGTCCTGCAGTATACTGCGGCGGTTTCTATCCCTTATAGACTTTACAAATCGTTAAATACCACGAACCCCTTACACATGATGTTTTAAATTTCTAATATGAGGATTCCATAGCTGAAAATATAGCAACAAAAGTCAAAATGGTGCCAGTCTCATGCACGATTGCCTATACAGATAAAAATCTAAACGGGCAGTATCTGCGAAATGCAGTAAATTGAGAAATGCCTGTGTTTCAGTATTAATTTTGTAAAGTATTTTATTTTAAATTGACTAATCTATTTATGCACCTCTAAGAACTCCTCCAAACCACCTTGCGCCTCATTTTTTAATTATGCATGTCCTGTTTGGGGTTACACACACACACAAAACAAACTGTATAAACTTCAAGTGTTGTAAAATATGTTTGTAAGTAAAGCAAATAGTAATTGTAAAATATATATATAAAATCAAAAGTTTAGCCAAATTTATGGCGAAAAATGGTGTGGAGGGGCAATTCTTTTATTGAATAATGCAATACAGTGAAAGTAAAGATAAAACATTGGTTATAATAAGGAAGACTGGCACATCTGGGGAAAAAACGTTTTTACGAGAAATACATATCTGCGAGGGCATTCTATTGACGTCAAACTATGCATAGTTGAGGAATAGAACTATAATCAAAATGACCATTTAAATAGAAGGAAAGTAAAGGAAAAGGCAAGATCAATTCCCCATATACTTAGAGATATAATGTATTCCGTTAGTACATTTAGAAATTTGCTTGTTCATCACGATAGTACTGATAAAATTTCGAGAACTCAAATCAATTCTCAGTGTTTTCTTAAAAAAATCAAAGTTAACAGCACATCAGGAATTATAGACATTTTTTTGCTGCACTTCACTTTAATTTATTTCCTGGAATTATTCTAACTTAATTAACCGATCTCTGAGGGCAAGTTGAAAATTACATAAAAAATTTCAAATTTTGTTATGGTTGCCACAAGAATTACTTATTCTCCTACTGGTCTTTATTATATTTCCTACATCCCATTTATTTTATTTACGGCTCTTTATTTATTTATTTTTAAATTTTGAATCAAGTATGGCACTAAAATTATTCCAGTCCACTTTACGTATCCGTAATCCGCAGCATTATTATATTAACTCCCTACTCTCAGCCAACTGGAAACTTCTGCCCCTGACCTCACAACTATGCCACCACAGCTCCTCCCTCCTGGTTTTACTTAGCAGCATTTTTACCGCTGGAGTTCTCCATCATTAACTTCTTGTTTCGATTTCCTGATTTGAATTCGTGTTTGTTTCATTATCTGGAGCAAATTTATTCCAGCATCACCACCAACCTTACGCTAGCTACAGTTAACTTCCATCGCTTATTACTGTAAATGCTACTCACAGGATCGCGATGTCCTGGCGCCTCCCAAAAGTGACCCGAACACCTAAGATTGTTGCGTTCTACGGGTTCGTGGATCTGCAGTGACTGACTACAACACTTGATGAAGTACCAAAACACAATTTATTTGCCAGTATTACTCAGGACAGTTCCAAAAAACAAGTTTACAGTCGTCGAAAAACTATGACAAGCACGCTGAAACAATCAGTAACACAGCCTTCAGGCTACAAAAGTGAAGACAGCTTCACGGCAAAACACTGAATACAGCTCCCGACTCGGTCGATCGTTTTCAGAGCGCAACACACTCAAACTACTCTTCACGATATGCGATGCACTAACTGGCGATACACTGACGATAAACTGCTATTCCGCGTACAGACAGGGTTTATATAGCTTTTGATCTGCCTTCGAGAACATTCTGGGCCAAACCGGTAAAAATTCGTTCCAGAGTGTTCTCCATCCGTCAATGGCATATCGCCTATTTTGTCGCAAAATGTCACCAAATGGGCGATTTCGCACCAAATCTGGCAGCCCTGCCTCTCCTTGACATTTTCTGGCAACCCTAAACCTGCTTTGCAGGGAAGTTGGACATTTCGTATGATGAACATATTCCGATGTGTAAACCGTAGACTAGTTCTTTGATTAACTGACTTAACGCAGCTGGACATTTCGTATGATGCAGCATGGACATTTCGTATGATGCATGGACATTTCGTATGATGCATGGACATTTCGTGCGGCAGCTGGACATTTCGTATGATGAACATATTCCGATGTGTAAACCGTAGACTAGTTCTTTGATTAACTGACTTAACGCAAAGCATACAAAGGCGTTCTGTCTAAAGGGAAGAATGTCTTCGTGGAAGTAAAGTGATTCCTGTTAACGTTACACATACAGAAACCACGAATATGCCATGCAACCAGCTCGTTCGGATCGAACTGTGTAGGCCACTAATGGACGTATCTTATGCAAAAGATAGAGGCTCTACGGTTTAACAAAGTTTTAAAACTGTATCTTTTCAGCCAGTTTCTTCAGTGACTGGAGAGATAGAAGCAGATTCGCACATTATAGCTGACGACAGATAGTTTACTGTAAACTAAAGCATAACTTTAATGATTCCACTTGTTCTCAGGCACCCGCGACCTACTTTCTGTCTCCTGAAGTTAAATCCCTTGAGCATCAGTCTGAAAGGATTTTAGAAATTTAGAAAGCCGATAAAAAAGAATGAGTGTTCAGACTTAAATCCTACGAAGCAATCCACAAACTCTTACGAATATGTACAGTAACGAAAGGAATGCACGTAGAAGGCAAAAGAGGGACGAAGTTATTTTCTATCGCGATCGTCTGTGAATTAACTGCTTACCTTCGTTGATGAGCTATAAGGGAAAAGTAACAGAAAAATAAAAATAAAATGTAGTAACTCCTCTCTTTTAATCCTACTCCACTCTTTTAATTCGGCATACCAACACAGACAATTGTGGTAATCAGAAACGAATAATTTTGCTTGTTAAGCCAATTGATTCACGATTCAATGTGATTCTACATTTTACAATTATCTGCTTTATACAGCTTATTTTATTTACGTACAGTACTGCTTGTACATTCAGAAAACTGAAATACGGTATACAATTTACAACTGAGTTACCATAACATTCATATTTGGCCAGTTTGGTTCAACTGAAAATATCAAAGAACACGAAGCTTTCTGTCAAAGGAAAGAGATGCCTTCATAGAGAACTTTCCTCCAAGGAAAACTGGCTGTTACACACAAGGAAAACCACGAAAATACCCATGCAGCTAAGCCCGTTCGCAGAGATTCAAATGCAAATCAAACTTACCATTGTTCAGCATTTTTATTGATTCGACCACTCTGTAGATTCTCGTATTTAGTACAGGTAGTTTCCATTTTAAATCCCTCCCTGTCCACGCCCGTATTGTACTTGGGCAAATAAGAAAATGTATGCATTTTTATTTGTCCTGCTGCAAATCATATAAAAGATATGTAAGTTACATTTGTATTTAATAAATACAGAATTCTTAGTAGAGAAGAAAGCAGAACTCTTATTTGTAAAAGCAGTAATGAGGGAAATTTTGCGAATCTAATTAAATTCAGTACTTACATGTCACAGTTATGATTTAAATACCTTTACAAATAAAAACCGACATTTTTATTAAAAAGCTTTTTCCTTTTTTTTTCAATCCCGATAAATAATTCTACTTTTATAACTTTATGTTCTGCTACGATTTAATAAAGTACTATTAACAAAGGTGAAAAAAAAGTGGATATTATTTTTTATTTCATATAAAAATAGTATTTAGTTTATTATATGATATTAATAACTTCTTTTGACCCCTTTTTTAAGAAATCACATATAGAGTTTTAAGAACAGGTTCAACACTGATTCCAATATGCCATAGGAGGATAAAAAAATTTAGGAATCTTTTTCGTTATAGATCAACAGGAGGAAAACAATTTCTACAGAACGATATGTGATAAGTTACCTATTGGCCACTATTCAAATAACTATATTCTTAAATTTGTTATAAACTAAAATTAAAATAAGCACTGGGAATAAATTTTTTAAATGTGTCACTTTATTTTGTTCTTTATGTCAAATAAGTAACCTAAGAGAGATGTTAAGAGTTTAAGAAACCTAAGACAAAAAGTAATTTAAGCGGTATTTTTCACGTTTAAAAAGGGCCACCAGCGGCCGAGGGGTAAAGTCTCTGAACACTGGTAATTCGACTCAGTTTCAGATCCTGGCGAATGGATTAGCTACATGGGCGTTTTCGTGGTTTTTCCCACGTGTAACGCGTATATGAGTTTCTTTTGTTGTTACTAAAGGCCCGTTTCCACTACTGCGTATGCGTTGCGGTGCGTACGCGTTTATCCAATCATGAATTTTATTTTTGAAATTTTACGGGAATGTTTCGCGTACGATAACTTTTATGGCGTGTTTTATCTATGTCTCCTTACATTTTCAATTTTAGAAAAACAAAGTAAGTCAGCATTAAAAAGTTCGGTTTTATTCAAAGTCACATGGAGATGATACGAAAAAATATTCGGCTTTATATTCGAATTCCATTCCGGGTTACAGCGCTTTTTATGCAAATTCTTAGTGTGCGAACACTTTTGTGAGATACTCCCGATGAGCGGACAGATGAGACCTGAACGATGGAGAATGCAGACGCATGATGCAACAACCATCCCCCCCTTCATCATTCTAATTCATGTACATAATTACTGACGCTTATTAGTGATACTTTTTTACCTTTAAATTAATTAAATTCCACTACTATTTTGAAAGGCATTTTTTTCTCATCGTTTAATGCTATTAAATCACCCGAGGAAAAACGTCAAGCAGCTTCTACTTTTACAGCAATGTAAAGGTAACGTTTAAATATTAACGTAAAGGTTAAAGTATGAAAATCTATCAATAACTTAATAAATACTCGTGACTCATCCTGAATCACAGGCAATTGCTAGTTCAAAAACACCATAGTAATATATCAGTTTTCAAACTTGGCACAGACGCTAAGTACAGCAATAAAAAATCTGAAACAGATGCCAGACGTATGTATATGCAAATTGGCAAACAAACCATCACACAGGCTGTTAACACCATTACTCCTCGATCGCGATCAAATAAATCTTCACCAGGCTATTCAATATTTATATAAACGGCACTCTTCCTACAATTCACTGAATTTTAATTAGCGGATATCGAAAAATCCCAGAATTAAGTGGCATATGGCGATTATGTAATCATTCTTAGTCCACAAGGTTCCCATTCTAGTCAACATTCCCGATGAACTTCCGATGTTATATCTATCTGTTACGCAATCTTTCTCGATATATAACAGGAATCCTTTTAAAATGACTGCAATAAATTTTTCGCGACAAAGGAAATGTTACTACCATTACGTAATCAATTACATATTCTTATTTGATTTTGCTCTTCAAGGCTGCTTCTACTAAGTAAATTAAATCGTTTGGGGTAAAGGAAGGAAAGATGAATCTATGCATAATAAATGTTATGAAAAAATTAGCTGCTGAATCTCTACGGCTTAGGTTATTTGAATACGGAAAAGCAGACGACTATATTCCTTACGCTTACGGCGTAATGGCAAATCTCACATTAAGTTGATCAATGTTACAGAATTTCACTTACTGGGCATGCTCAATAGTGTACCGTTGGCGCGACAGAAAATACTGGCGAATAAAAATAAACAACCCTACATAAGCCTGTTCGTCATGCAGGCCTTAGCGACTCATTACGATTGCAATACTATAGACACTTTTTTTGTGCTTATTGCACTTGCTTCTGTTTCATTTCATTTTGGTTTATTTTGTTCATAAACATTACATTTAGTATAAATTATTTGTAATAATTTCTTTGGCTTTAATTCAGTAATTTAAACTAGATATATTCCTTAATTTGTTAAAGTATTTATGAATGGAACGCATGGTAAATAATCGATTGCTTTTATTCCTCAGAAGTACAATCAATAAACATTCAGCTCAAGTACAATCAATAAACAACATCATGTAATGTTTCCTGTTTTGTAATCCTTCTTAAACGAAAATTTGGGGCGTTTACAATTGATATTTACACTCTAAGTAATGAAGCAACGTACAACCAACCTAACAAGTTTTAAAACACCGAACTGTTTACGTCCAGATCACAGAATATCAACCATATAGCATATTTATCTTCTTTTAAAATTACGCCAAATTCGTAATTGCGCCAAATTCTCTTCTGGGCATGCGCAATGTGCGTAATTCGTTTAACATTGTTCAACTGAATGTGCGGTCTGCCATTACGCTGACAGGAGAGAGGACTGAAACTAGGAAAACAGCTTCGTATTCACGTTACAGAGAAAATCACGAAAACAAGCATGCCGCCAGCGTGCTCGCTTAGATTCAAATCCAGATTTAATACCAATATCCAGCGGTTTCAACCTCTCCGCCATTGTAGAGGCTTTTAATCCCTACAGACAATAAATACAGAAAAATTAATGGGGGCGGGGGGAATCGATCGCAACTTTTCTTAAGATCTGGCGAGCTTAGAATATTTCTTAATATTTATTGGTTCTGCTGCTTTACTTAAATAGGCTAGTTCAATATTTTATGCAATTTCCAATTGATATTTAATCAAATTAACAAACTTGATGACTTCCTTTACGTAATTTAAAACATAGCCAACTATTGCCATAGCTGAATTTACGTTTGGTCTAAAAACAGCAGTTACTTACGTTTATCAACCTTGTACTTTAACTGAATTCGGTAAATGCATTCAATGCAAAGTATTTTCATAACTTGGCTATTTATTTTTTCTTTCAGAGCATGACGTTTGCATGGAATGAGTCCGTAAGACGTGTAATGATTGTCACACAAAACGTGAACTGATTGTATCGCGCAGAGGCTACAATACGACACAATTACGTTGCATTTACTTTCTGTAAATATGATTTTTAGAAATTGTTGCATTCTGGCAGTATTTTACAAAGTCTAATTTTCAGCCTTTCTTATTAACTCCTACGGTATTACCAAACCGACTTACCAGCGGCTCAGCGGTAAAGTTGCTGAACACTGACAGTTCGATCTAGCGACGATTCCAGACGAATGGACTGGTTGCATGGGCGCTTTCGTGGCTTTTCCCATGAGTAACATAGATACGAGCCACTTTTCCCAAGAAGGCATCTCTCCGCTTAAGCCGATAACCCTAGCGTTCTTTGCCATTAACCAAACCTGCGCTAACAACAAAAATGTACACTGCGCCCCCTCCCAAAAAAGAGGGGGACAGTTCTATATCTCCCGTTCTACTGGGCCGATTGACGAAATTCAACTTGCGTTTTTCATGTCTCGAAAACGTGACTTAGGATATGTATTAGATTTATATATAGCATTGTTCTAATATAGATATTCTGATATAAAATCAAAGTTTTTCTGAAATGACATGCCAATTTTTTCGATATTTTCGATTTTACCACTCAAATTACACCAAAAATATTTTAAAAATTGCACGAGTACTTTTTAAAAAATTAGATCTCAAAATTTCAGCTTCTAAATGTTATGAGTTTGGTATATATATTTATTAATATCTCCTTTTTTATTAAACTTATTTGATTCTTCCTTTCAAATTTCGAAATTTAGGTTCATTCCAAATAAAATTCGCCCATTTTTTTAAGATTTATTTTAAAATTTGTATTTTTAAATAATTTTTATAAATTTTTCGAAAAAAATTTTTAATTATAATCTATAATATTTTTAACCGTTATCTTAAAGTAGATGTATTTCTAAGCATACCTGCAAAAAATTACAATATTTTCTTCGAAATTTCCGAAGATATACGTGAATTGATATATTGGTGCGTTTTGAAATTTGGCATATTTGTTGAAAGCGATAACAACATCAAATGTGGTTTAGGCACTTTTTTAAAATTATTTGAAAGGAGGAACGATGTGACTTTTTTTCAGCTCATGTACAATATAAAAAGCTAGGTACGATGTGACTTTTTTTTCGGTCCTGCACAATATAAGGGAAAGGAAAATGGGTTGCCATATATTAAGAAGTTCGCCAAGTGAATTATTCTTAGCGCAAACTGGGAAAAAAAAAACTGAAAGGTTTCAGATTTTAAATTACGTCCAAAGGGGCGTTTTTTAAACATTTTTTATGTTCCTTTTATTTATTGAATATCATGTTCTTCGCATTTAAACCATAAAATTCAGTTAAAGAACAATATCGCAAAATAACTTGAAACTGAGCATACCTTTAGAATTTCCTACACACAGTCTCAGGCGCTGCTGATAAAAATGTTTTTTTTTCTGTACAACGTTGCCATGGCTCGCTTTGAAATCCTTGAGTTTGTTAATCAAAAATTCGTTAAAGTTTTACAAAATATGAAATCGTTAATAAAACAAATACCAAATTTGGGCTTCCAGATGCCTATATTCGCAGCAGGATTACGGCATTCAATATTCGATGGCTTTAGGTACCGTCGTTTTATCACAATGCGAGAAATATACATACATTTATGCACATTCTTCATTATTTAATTTCTTTAAATATAATATAGGGCTGCAATATTTTGTGGCAACAGCTTGAAAAGTGATACAGACTTTTAATGTTTCCGACGCAAAACGAAAACAATAGTCCTTCAGGGACAAAGCCCCTTTGGACTAAAAAAGAAAACAAGAAAAATTTGCGAATTTCTCCGTAAATTTCACACCAAACTTTAGAGAATTTAATATTTAGGGATAATTTGAATCGTAGAATCGAAATATGGGGAAAAATTCGTATGTTATCTCAGAAAAAGTCCGATTTTGTGTCAAAATACCTATGTTAGAACAATGCTATATATAAATGTAACATATATCCCAAGTCGTGCTTTCGAGACATAAAAGCGCAATTTGAATTTCGTCAATTGCCCCAGTAAGAACGGAAGATAAAATAAAAGATTTTGTTTGGCGCAAGTGTACAATGAAGTCTTTCTTGGTGGAATCTCCTACAACAACTAATTCTGAAAGTGACCTTTATTTCCGAGAACATGATTAGCTACTAAACATCATCGCCAATCACAGACCACCTCTCTACAAAAGACCAAAATCGTCTATAACAGTAGTCTCCAACTTTGTCGACTCACGGAACCCTTAGAACTATGAGGTTTTCACGAGGAATCACATTCTTCCCTTAGAAAAATACATCTTAAAATAATATTTAAAATAGATCGGTATGTTGTAGGTACTTTATGTAAAGACCATTTAAGAAATAGGTACTTTATGTAAAGACCATTTAAGAAAAGTGAACTTATTAAAAAAATTTAGATAAAATTAACGTAATTTACTCTTTAAATGCGCTTTAACTCTCTAACTAATTATTACGCCTTAACTTAATAGACTTAATAGTCTTACCTATTCTTGCATTATATTTAGTGATGGGGGTGTAGTTTCATTTTTTTTTTACGAAATCTATGGAAGTACAGCTGTATTGATGTTATCTACAGTAGCAGTTCATACTCTGTATTTAATTTGTTTCTATATTTTATTTTCGTTGCCACGTGTGTTTCTAAAGATTTTTCGCTTAAATACGTTTTTTCGAATGTCATTAAAATGTTCATAGCTGTGTGAGAAACTTCTGCGTAATCTGCAACCAAGAACATCGCTGCTGAAGGTCGCGTTACGAATGTCGGCAACCTACATTTCCAAGCTTCTGATTATTTTCCAAAGTTAACTAAGTTTTACCTTCATATTTTTTAGCTAATAAGTACTAGTCAACTAGTTATCAGTTCTTCATAATTTTCTTTTCGATTTTTTTATTTCATATTTACGGAACACCAAGGTTTGACTCTTGGAACCTAGAGATTCTGCGGAACACAGTATGAAGACCACTGCTCTTAGAACATCGAACAGCCCTCTTAAAAAAGTTTCACAAAATATCTTTTGCCCTTTATCGAATCATTTTTCGTGTTGCTTTACTTCCTTAAAATTTTGGAAGATTGAACATTAACGCTGTTTTGCCAAATATTATTATTTTTTTCATACTTTATTAATTGCTTATCTCCAAGGGTTCAACAGCTAAATTTTAACTATCTCCAGCCCAAACTAACTATTTCCACACAGAAGAATCACATGTGCTGTTTTAATTAAACATAATGGAACGGTTTGTATAGTCCCCCCTAAAATGATTAATGAAACCAAAGGATAAGAAAAAATTTTATTAGAAAAAAGCTCAGTATTTTTCCATCCCTGTGTATGTAGTGATTAAATAAATCACTTTCCCAATACCACGTGATAATTATTAAATCGTCATATTTTACCCTTATCTAAACTAATTTTTAAACTCTTATAACGTTAAAGCCAAACAGCTGTTTTCAATATCGATGGACACAACACAGCTGCGGATTTGTCTAAAGTCCACATTTTTTGCTGACACGTGCAAAACAGTCAATTCTCTAAAAAGAAAAGAAATTTTTAAATAGCGGCGCAGAGGAATATGCTCCTTGTTTCACGTAGATATAGTACACAATAAAAATATCTTTCGCTGATTGCAGCTTTCATAAAGAGACTAAGTTTATGATATTACTGAAACCAAAATTAAGTTGCGAAATTCTGAGCAATTATGAGTTTAAATTCCAGTTTAAAATTTTTCAGCGTTATAAATGTAGCATAGAGGGCACAGAGACAAGACAACAGCCTCGAGAAGCTCTCATATACCAAGATGAGTAGGTTATTACATTTACTATCTGATCAGTGACAGAGCGTCTGTCATTGGCAATCTTCCCAAACTCATAAAAATGGCGCACAACTGCAGGGATTCAGAAACCGCCTCTATTGGTTTATTTAATGAAGTGTGTAATGATAATAATATAGCGAATTTTCCTGCTGCTGTTATCCAAAAATTTCCTTTTGTTAAGTTAAAAGATAGTATCTGCGTGTTCGAAGTCGCAATTTCGGTAGAAAGCTAATTCATATGATTTCATGAGTTTATAAAGTTATCTCTACTTAATAGCAATCGTGGGAAAATACCATATCCAGTAAAATCTCTCAAGATGACATTCTCTTTATAACGATCATGTTAGAGAGTGGATAAATATTTCTTAATTATGAGATCATAACAGAAAAATTATACTCAACATTATCAACAGTCATATTCTCTAACCACGGCTAACTCCACAGAAGACGAGAGGAACCACTGTAAGTCGTTTTAGGAAGGCTTCACTATATTTATTCGGACTTTCGTTGGCATTTACTCTTCGCAGCATGACTCACCTCAGATATGCGACTACTAAGGTATTCTTTTTTTGTCTTGAAATCAAAAACTAATCTAAAAAAATGCATTTTGTTTAGAATATCCTTATTCATCAATGAAACAGACCAGTGACCAATGCGTTAACAGACTCTAGCGAACAACAATTTCTTTTAAGAAAGTTTTATCTTACACAAAGCCAATAGATTATTTGAGTTATGGCAAAAAGCACACTAAAAGTTATCTGCTGATGGAGATGGAAGCCCATGGAAAACTCTAAGACTCGTATTAGGCGCGCTTTTGGAAAAAAAGAAAATTTCCATTCAGCGGGGAGCCGTTCTCCAGTATATGAACACAAGTCGAGTTAGTGTGCGTTCTTGCTGCTGAAGCATTGGTGGACACAAAGGTGCCAATGGTGTTGTGGCACTTAATAAGCTATATTTCGTTGAAGAGACAAATGTAAAGAATTAATACGAATCGAATCGAATCGAATCGAAGTAAGTTAGGCCGCGAATATCGCGCGATGCAAGACGTGTCCAGCTTGGTAACAAAATAAGGCCATAAAGATAAGTTCACATATGGGAACGTGAACAGTGGTACCACATAAGAGCTGAGATGGTAAAAGTCAGAAAAGGTAGTGACCAGTTGTCACCGCAGAAAATCTCGGCCAGACATTCCAAAGATAAATTGGACAAGAGGTTCCCATAGCAGCACTACGATCATCAAGATGAGAAGTCATGCAAAACAATTTTAATTGCCCAAATCCATTTCAAATTCAATTTTTAATTTTTGCGAGGGAATCAGGCGTTTTTCTTCTTGCTGTTGAACGATTTGAATTTAGTAATTAAAGCTATAAGCTTCGACTCCTAAGCTCTCATGAAAATCACGAGGCGTTTTCACCAGCTAATCCCAACGTTTTTAAATTGACGACATATGTGACTACACGTGAAACCTGCATTTGGTGTATAGTTTTTCAAGACATGTTCTTATTACGCAAATAATTTTAAAGACCAGGTTAGCTTATTTCAATATCACAAAGAAAATGAGGGCTATCTATCTAAGATATGGGATGATTTCATGGAAGACTGTTTAATAGAAACTAGCTTGCATTCACGTTATACATACGGAAGATCACGAAAACCAACTACGCAGTCAGCCCACTCGTCTAGGTTCAAATATGGGATGACACAGCCATTGGTGAGACCCAAATCGCCAGTCCAAGATGTACCAGTTGAAATGCATCAGTCTGCATACGTATATACACATATATCGTACCAGAATCTATTGATCACTGACAGAGTGATGGTATCTGAGCCAGTCACAGATTTTTAAATTTACAAGAGGTTAGTTTGACATCGGTATCTTTTAGGGGTATGACAACTTGTATTCTTATGCTGAAAATGGTGAATTAGCTTATGATTCCTAAATTCATTGGATTTTGAGCTTATGCTGGTTGGTAAGCTAACTGATTACTGCAAAACACGCGAAGGCTATATCTGCCTAAGGAACGGAGCGAAGTTTTTCGGGGAAACTGGTTTACGTCACGCATAGAGAGAGAGAGCCGTGAAAACCTGTGATGATGAATATGTATACCGAGATGAAGTACAAGTGTTCTGCAGTCCTGGTAGATAACTCTTTAGGTTCGTAAACTAAGTATTTGTTTTTCGATATTTTATAAATTTTGGTATTTCTTCACAAAACTTGGGTGTGGATCTCACCAGAAATCTAGTAATGAAAGGTTTAAAATTTAAAATTCAATTTCGGAATAGGATTATTTTCGAATACATTTTTCGAGAAAATTTTAGAGCAGATGGAATTAAATTCGAAAAAAGTACCTTCATAAAAAATTAGACGTTGGCACGGATAATTGTGAACTTTTCATATTGAGGCATAAGTCCATTTACGCTAAATCTATTTTTTTAAAAACTTTGAAAGCCTTCAGATTTTATATTACACCTGAAGAGGCTTTTTTTTTCACTTACACACACATACACGTTTCGAGAGCATCTGTGCTAACGACCCTTTGGGCAAAAAATATTTAAAAACAGCATATCTTTAGAATTTTCGGTAGACAGTCTCGCGCGCTGCAGACAAAAAATGTTTCATTCCGTACAGTTGTGCAGTGTTGCCACTGCTCGCTTTGAAACAGTTAAGTCTTTTTTATAAACAAAAATTCGTTAAAGTTTTACAAAATATGACATAGCTAATAAAATAAATTCGAAATTCTAAATTCGGGCTCCCAGGTGCCCATCTTCCAGCGGAGGACTACGTTATTCAAAATTTGATGGCTGTAGGTACCGTTGTTTTTTCACCATGCGAGAAAAATACATACATTCTTCATTATTTCTTTTAATATACTACAAGGCGATAATATTTGGTGGCAACAATTTGAAAAGCGATTCAATGCTTTTAGTGATTCGACGCAAAATGTCGTTTCGAGAGTAATAGCCCTTCTGGGCTAACGCCCCTTTGGGTTAAAAATTCAAAATATATAAAATTCATGAAGTTAATCTCGGTAATTCGCACAACGATAAAATTTCTAAATAATTAACTACATTCTTAATTAAGTTCAGGCTATTCCTGATAAAAAACTAACAAAACTAATTCGCACTTACTAAAAGTCCCGTTTCCGCCACAATTAAGCCACACGAAAATAACAAATAACATGCAATCGTAAACCTTTTTGCAATATTATTATATAAAGTCGATAAACCTAGTACTATATTTCCATTTACATACGCACTCCATCTGGAAATAGAATACACAGAAGAAAAATTGCTTCTTTGCGGTAAGAGATATAAAGTTAGTAGAGAGTTCTCATCAATCATGCCAGAAAGTGCTCAATCCTACCGACGACGACACTAATGAAACTGCTTTCATATTCCGAAGCAAGTTGCGGCAACAAACTGATATTAAATGACTCGATCAGGCACGACGTTATTTCATGAGATGTAATCTCTGCATGGAATGAATTCCTCCCCGAAATTCGATTTAAAATCCGTAATAAATGCAATGAATTCTAGTCGGCACTAGTAAATATAACACTGAACGGAAATTGTCCGATGGCATCGGGTACAGCATCAAAATGATAAAGGGCGTTTTAAAAAAAAAAATCTTAAAAACGCAGTACAGTTTAAAAAGAAAAAAGCAGAAGAAGATTAAGAATCACTGTAAACAAATAAGAATTTGTTTCGAAAATCCGTCAAATTGTTCGCAATTACGACCTGAAGGTTCTGCTAAATTTTGACATTCTTCTATCCTAACATTATGAAATGATCTCCTTCCAGTTTAAGTTTTCTCAGTTTAAATCAAATCATTCTAATCTTAATTTTAAAAAGTTATACTACCATTCAAATTTACGAAAAGGGAAAACACACATAATCATCATATCACTTAATGCTTTACTTTTAATTAACACGTTATTTCCTATGTTGATGACTTTCCCAACTTCTACTTTTTCCGCCAACTCCATCAGAAATGCAAAGTAAGCGTGCTTAAATAACGAGCGAGAATCAACGAGCTATACCTGTTATATGAAGTCGTTGGCGAGCAAGCGAGAATTTGGAGACAGAGAGCAATAGAAACTCAGCCAGGGCACAGTACCTCCCAAATACTATCTATTATACAGAACTTTGTAAAGACAATGTATTTTACATTCGAAAATTGGGCATAAAATATGTTTTTGACAATATGCGGAGTTGAGCTTTATGCCTTCTCTTTGTTTCAAATTTGCTTCTATAATAAAACCAGCAACAATCATAAATTCCTTAGAAATGCTTTCTTTAGATTCCTTGAAAGCATGTTTGAATTTTTCCTCCTCTTTGATGATAATAAATTGATCTCTTTTTATTGCAGCCATTTAAGTACACCCAATGTTTCTCATAAAGAATTCTGCAGCGCATTCTGCGTTCGGCGATATGTCGTGAAGAAAAACGATGCGCATTATAGTTTTTCGCCTTTTTAAGATTCAAATCAGCATTAATCGCTTCGTTTACAGTTGACACTGAATATTTTAATGATTTTGCAACTGTCCTTTGTCTTGGTGGATTTTATTTTAACATTGACGACTTTACTTTTGCAACATTCTATTCGAAACATTCCGTTTTTTAGCTTGGATACGTATTTGGAACAATTTTTCCACTTGAAGGTAAATTTTGACTTCTTTTTGCTTTGTTGTTGACAGCATTACCTATCACAACTTTAGATATCGAAAAATAATGGCTTTCACAACATTTTTTAATAACTAGACACGAATTTTCTTCGGAAACTTAGCCTTGCAGCCACTGCTTCTTTAAAAGCGACCTTTTGCATGAAAACAAAACTGTCAAGTAGCAGACGACAATTTATACTTTCAACAATATAGCTGCAGTTTAAAAAAATTCCAAGCACTTTTAGCCCAAAGGGAGTTATCCCAGAAGGGCTATTAATTTCATTTTTGGCATTTTGCGTTGAAAACTTTAAAATGTCTGTTTCAGTTTTCAAAATGCTGCCACCAAATATTATTGGCATTTGTTATATTAAAAAAAATTAAATAATAAAAAATCTGCATAAATGTATGTATGTAGCATTATGATAAAACAAGAGCCATCCAATTTTGAATAAAGTAATCCTCCACCGAATATGGGCATCCGGAAGAACTAATTTGGAATTTGGCTGTCACCAAACTTTCAACAATTCTTTTCTGGGTCCTGAAAAAGGTCAACGCCCACTTCTTTAGAAAAAAGAAATTAAAATCGGAGATATTATTTAAAAACTCGTAAAAGGGATAATTTTCGCCCTCATTTTTTTAAGTGCTAGCAGTCTCGCAAGCTGGAGATAAAAATCTGCTTTATTTCGAAAGTTGTTGCCACTGCTACCTTCAAATCCTAAAGTTTGCTAATAAAAAATTTCTAAATTTTACGATGAAATTAAAATAGCATTTGCCAAACATTAAATACATTATTCCCGATTCCAAAAATTCGTAAAAACTATTACCATCTTTGTCACATTTCGACTATTACCATCTTCGTACGACTTTAATCAGCCGAAATATTAATTAAAAACTCTGAAAGCGTTAATTTTCGCGCTCATTTTCCCGAGTGGCAACAGTCTCGCGCGTTGCAGATCAAAATGCAATTTCGAAACGTGTTGCTACTGCTCGCTTTCAAGTTGCAGAGTTGATTAATCAAAAATTTGTAAGTTTTACAAAATATACACATATAAAGAAGAATACCTGTTTGTGTCTTTGTTTGATTTTTCGTGTTATTGATTTCTGATCAATTATGATCACAAATAATCGCCATAAATAATCGACTAAAATCGAATATAGGTGAAATATTGGATGAAAATTGAGCTTTTACAACAATTCAACTACAAAGACAAAAATCATTAAAACCTGCCAGCCATTGTTGCTGATATAATGAGAGAGAATTAGCTTATTTTTCTATCCGAAATTTTTTATATGGGTTCCATGTCACATCAAACTGAAAAATGTATGGCTATGAATCTTATTTTTTGCATCTTTATTAGAGAAGGATTACAACGGTATCGTTCTCTCTGTTGTTAGATGCATTCCCTCCGTGGGAAAGCGATTTGTGAAATGCGATAGAAATGCGATTGAAATGCGATAGAATGAAAGGCGATTTATTTCATGATATACGATATTAGTGTTTTTTTCTTTACTCAGTTGTTTCTAGCGCTTTCCCAAGGCTCGGGTACCTTGGCGTGGTCGGGGGGCTCCCTAAATAGAGGGTCGAAATCCTGAGCCAAAGCAACCTACTACTTACTGATCCAGTGTGAACCCCAGGGTACTGGATCAGACTCACCCAAGCATTGACTGAGAACCATTGACAGAATAGCAAAATGGATTCAAAGGACATAATCAAAGAGGGGCAAACATATATTGCCAATCTAGAGACAATTCTGAAAGGAAAAGCTACTGGCCTACATAGGACAGTGGCATCTGATATCAGACATCAATTCCAGCTCCTATTTAATCTACTAACGGAGCAATGTGTAGAGATGGCTCAATTAGAAGGCCAAATAAAAGCTTTTAAAGAGACTGAAAAAACTACTTATGCTGACATTCTGAAGCGTCCCCCCAGAGATGCTTCAAAAACGAGAAAAAAACCTGAGAAGCAACATGTGACGATTATATATCCCTCAAAAGAGGGGAGAAAACTCAGATAATATCAAGAAAAAACTCTTAAAAAATATAGACCCCTCCAAACTTCATATTGGAATCAAACGAGTCAAGCCAGTCTCCAAAGGGGGACTACTAATAGAAAATATCAAAGATTCTGACTTAGAAACGCTTGAAAATGAACTCAAAACTTCTCCAGAACTTAAAGAGGACGTAACCGTAGTTCGTCCTCGGAAGAGACTACCAAAAATTATAATATATAATTTGCCAAAGGATCTCTCCTCTGAAGAGATCCAAGAACATATCTTAGCACAAAATGATGGGCTAACAGAACAAAGCCTAACTCTAAAATTTCCTATCAAGCAAAAAAAGGCAAATCATTGGGTATGTGAAATTGCTCCAGAAGCTTTTAAAATCCTAATGAAGACGAGAAAAATCTATCTTAACTGGGAGAGATTTAGTCTCAAAGAATACTTAAGACCAACACAATGCTACCGATGCTGTCAATTTAGACACATTTCCAAACAGTGCCGCACGGAAGAGGCCTGCGGCCATTGTGGCGAAATTGGCCACACGCATAAACAATGTGAAAACAGTACTCAAAAATGTATTAACTGTGCCGAGAGAAATGCAAATAGTGAATATCAGGTTGATGACAACCACTCGAGCTTTTCAAAAGACTGTCCAAGTCGCCAATTAGAAATAGAAGAACTTCAAAAACATATCAATTATGGATAATAATTCCAATAGGAATTTCATAAAAGTAGTGCAAATCAACTTAGCAAGATCACACGTGGCAACGGCACAGCTTAAAGCTAATATACATAGATTCGACATTATTCACATTCAAGAACCATAATGTATAAATGAAATCCCTGTAGGATTTCCTATCCAAACTAGAGTCATATACTCTGGAGACTCTCTCCCAAAGACTGCTACTATAATAGTTAATCCTAAGATTACTATTTTAAATACTTTTGAGCACTCGCAACTCATCATTACTACTTTAGAAATGGGGGACACAAAGCTAATGATGTTTAACTGTTACAGTCCTCCCACAACAGACTTGACGGAACTCACGTTCCTCCTTGACAATATAGAACATTTATCTCCTCTATGACTCGATCATATTGGGAGATCTAAATGGGAAAAGCGAATTATGGGGATCTCCCTTCGAAGACCCACGGGGTCGAACAATCAGAGAATTTTTAATAATGCAAAGATTCATCCTGGCAAATGATCCAGATAGCCCTCCAACGTACAATTGTACCAGGGGAAAGAGCTGGATAGACATTACGGCGTATCGATCATCACGATCACACATTCTCATTCAAAATTGGCAAGTAGAAGACGAGATCACATTAAGTGATCACTGCTATGTCTCTTTCGACGTTTTTAACTATGAAAGTACTCTGGTATCAACGCCAAAGCTAGAGAAGATGGATTGGTTCAAATTAAAAGAATTAATGGGTTCGTATTTTGGTTCTATACCAACTCAAGTGGTTAAAGACACCACAGACTTAAATACTCTTATAATTCGATGGACTGAAAAAATACAGGACTTTTGTGACCAAGCAGTAAAAGCTAAAAGCCAGCATATCACGCGAAAACATAAAGGCGTCCCATGGTGGACAACAGAACTTTCCATACAAAGAAAGAAACTTACAGCTGAAAGAAAGCGTTACCAAAGATGCCTGCATGATGAAGAACTCCGAGCATTTTATAAGCAAATATATAAACGAAATCTAGCCTCTTATAAACGAACAATATTACATGCAAAAAGAAATGCATGGAGAAAACATTTAGAAAGTATCTGTTCAACCTCACCATTTGGGACACACTACGATTTAGCTAAGGGGAAAATGCAAACCCCTCTGCAAATCAAAACGTTAATGAAACCTGATAATACAAAAACGAACTCAATATCAGAAACCATACAACTAATGTTGGATTATCATTTCCCGAAAGATGACATAGCAGAAGATACTTTAGAACAGAAAACTCTCAGACGTGGCTTAAATAATAAATATATAGCGTCCAATGACCGACCATTCTCAAAAGAAGAAATTGAATTTTCATTCAAGTCTTTACGTCCAGGCAAAGCTCCTGGAGAAGATAAAATTCCAAGAGAAATCTTACTAGAATTACTCAATGTGAATCCAGAGCTGCAATATACCTTGCTTAACGAGCTCCTAAGAAGAGGCATTTTTCCAGAATGTTGGAAACAAGCAAAATTAGTGCTCTTTTCTAAAGAAGGTAAAAATCCGGAAAATCCGGACGCCTATCGACCGATTTGTCTCTTGAACACATGGAGCAAAGTGTATGATAAGCTAGTAACCAATAGACTAAGTTATTACCTTACATCTAACAATAAGCTAAGTACTAGACAATATGGATTCACGGCAGGACTAAGTTCTTCGGACGCTATAAATGCAATCATTCAAATAATCAATGAAAATAGACAAAACTCGCAATATACAAGCATAATATCATTGGATATAAAGAGTGCATTCAACAATATTTGGTGGACATTCCTTTTACAGGAATTAAGAAACCTCAATTGCCCATTAAACATTTATAATGTGATTCAAAGTATGTTGACTAACAGGAAGATTTACTGCGAAATAAATCAAACAACTCACAGCAAGATTCAAGAAAAAGGATGTGTGCAAGGATCCAACTCTGGACCCTTATTCTGGAATATCATTATGAACACTGCTTTAAGACTCGATTTTGGAAACTTTATTCGTATTCAAGCCTATGCAGATGATGTTTTACTTATAATTACAGGCCCAACTTATCAACAAGAGCAAACACGAGCTAAAGAAGCGTTAGATAAATTATTAAATTGGGCAAATTTTTGCAAACTACGATTTGCACCTGAAAAATCCAGTCATCTGTTTATTACTCCAAAGAAACGCGGAGCAGCTCATTCAGCTCCGACAATTAAAATGGGCAACACAACCATAAAGCGACAAAAGCAAATCAAATATTTGGGAATCATTATAGATGAATGCACAACGTGGCTTCCACACCTGGATTTCATAAAATCCAAACTTTGCAAGATCATAAATAACCTTCTAAAATTTCCAGGATTGTCAAAGTAAGTCTTGAAAGAATTATATAAACGAGCGCTGGAAAGAGTAGCTCTGTATGCTTGTGATGCATGGTGGCATCAACCAACAGTAAAGATGAGACTAAAGGCTCAAACCATTCAGCGAGTAATTTTACTAGCAATAACAAGAAGTTATAAGACAGTCTCAACTGCTGCTCTACAAGTGCTCGCGGGATTACTTCCTTTAGATCTGAAGTTGGATTTAGAAAGTGCTATTCAACATACGAGGAGAAATCGAGGAAATTTTAAATTTCAAGACATAAATATCCCACTCGAAGACATTTCGTTGCCATTACATAGATGGCACAGCCATCCAGCAAAGATCAAAGTCTATAACTGGGATATCTCCCTTCCAATACAGAAAAATATAGAAGTTTATACTGATGGGTCGAAAAACAATGACGGCACAGGTGCCGGTTTCTGCATTTTTAATAATGGAATATATCAAGAAGGATTCTCTATGGGTCTGGACGCACGATGCTCAGTATATCAAGCAGAAGCGCTAGCGTTTAAAGAGGTCCTCTCTTGGCTGAAAAAGAACAGAAAATCAGCTCATATTTATTCAGACAGTCAAGGAGTATTAAAGTCAATTGCAAAATATAATATCTATGATCAACAGATCATCGAAATCAAGAAATTGATTGCTTTTACAAACACAAAAATCCACTGGATTAAAGGACATCGTGGTTCTACAGGCAATGAAAAAGCCGACGAATTGGCTAAAGATGGAATCTATTCCTCAAACCAAAAATCATGCAAGATTCCGCTAAGCTTCCTGATCCGGTCAGCTAAAGAAGAAGCTCATAAACTATGGCAAGAAAGATGGAATGAAGAGGAAACGGGACGTTTTACGTACCAACTACTTCCAAAAGTGTCACACAAAAGGCACTTTAGTGATTTCTTTCTCAATCAACTATTAACAAACCATGGCTGTTTTCCATCTTATATAAACCGATTTAAACTGAAACGAGAGACCTGTCGATGCCAATGCGGGCTGGACAATGCAGATGCAATACACATGATTCTAGACTGCCCCAGCTTAAATCGACAGAGACAGGACATTTTCCGAACAATAATCAATATTGAATTACTTAAGACATACATTTCAATGGAAAAAGGTCGTATATTAATCTCCAAATTTATTGAACAACTGTATCATAACGAGGAACATGTATATAATTTTTGAATATACTGTAAAACAATTTTGTATACGTTAAATGCATTATTATACTTGAAAGTATATTGAATTGGAATTTATCGAACAAATGTATCATAACGAGGAATATGTATATAATTTCTGAACATACTGTATGCAATTAGGCATATGTTAACCGCATTTATACTTAAAATATATTGTACTGAAATTTATGTATTGAATAATTATCTATGATTGTATTGCAAGTTATGTCTTCCATTTGTATTCTGTAATCTATTAAGATTGTATTTTGTGAACTTAATAAAGATGTTGGCGAGGTCAACACATCTTTCTATCAGCGGACTTCAAAATTGCTAGGGATTGTATATCATTTTATTAAATTTTATAAATCTTAATGTTTAGCTTAAGGCTAATTAGTAATTAAAACCTTAGCCATTGGCTCCGGTGATACCTCGGCACTGAGGTGAGGACCGGATAATCCAACTTCATGTTGTTAGATGCATACTCTTAATCTCACTTAACTGGCACCAGGTACTTCCGCTAGTATTTAATAAATAAAGGTAACACATAAAACGTTAAAAAAAAAGCTTCTTTGGGCGTAATATAAAATCTGAAAGCTTTCAGATTGTATTTATTTAAATTTTTCCATCACGCCGCAATAAATAAAATTAACCTTTACCGCCTCCCCCTTAAAAGTCCCGGTCATAATGATAAGAATAAACATATTTACTTCCTACCTCCATGATCCCGGTAAACTACAATTTGGTTAACCGGAAGCTGACTGAACTGCCCATTTACGAGCGCCGGAAGTTAACAGCATCATTCGTTTTGAATAGTTAGAGACAAAATGGGCTTAATTTCGATCCAAGTTTTCACTGTAAGTCACTTGAAAAGCTAACCGAGGCTAGAGTGTACCTATTACAAAAGGAGTTCTTTGTTCTCTGCGGTTTCCAAGCATTCGGATCTCATTTTTCATTTTACACCATTACTTGTTTAAAGACTTGCTGTAATTCATTGCTTAAAACATGTTCTGTGGCATTAACGAATTACTTTCTAGTCGTACCTTTCAACCACTTCGTCAGTAAGCTAAAAAGGACCAAGGCAATTATTTATCTTTTTAATGCTCTTTAATTTATTTATGTTAGCTCTGTAACATTACGATGGAAAATGTCCTGTTATCACTTTCAGCCTCAGATACGGAACGCATTGTTAGAATTTTGTACATATATAAATAATTTGAGTGTAATTATATTGTTACGAAATGTCCAGGCGCGGTAGGATAGCTTCCCCGCAAAGCAGGTTTAGGGTTTCCAGAAAATGGCAAGTGAAGGCAGGGTTGACAATCGCAAATTTGGTGACGTTTGGCGACAAAATTGGCGATCCGATATAGACGCATGGAGAACCTTCTGAAACGAAATCTCACTGACATGCGTAGTCTAGTGCCGAGCTGGTGGTCGTCAAGTGCATCGAGGGAATCTCTTAGTGTATCGCGAGTTAGCGCATCGTCGAGTTTTATCTTGAAGTGTGTTGAGCTCCGAGAACGACCGAACCCAGTCGGAAGCTGTACTCTAGTGCATCGCGAGTTGTTGCGTGGAGAGTCTCGAGAGTACATAACGTTCCGAGAACGACTGAGCAGAGTAGGGAGCCGTACTCTGGCGCTTTGCCCTGAAGATGTCTCCACCTTTATAGCCTGACAGCCTGAAGGCTGTGTCGTTGATTGTCTCAGCGTGTTTATAGCAGTTCTTCGACGACTGTAAGCGTGATTTTGGAGCTGTCTTGAAAAATACTGGCCAATAAAGTGTGTTTTGATACTTCATCAAGTGTCGTCGTCGTTACTCACTCCAATTCCACGAACCCGTTTAACGTACGTACATAAGAAGAAGGAAAAAAAACGTAACAATATTGTTGCATTTTTAAAATGCATTTTTTCCCCTTTATAACATAACACGAAAATCTAAAGAGACGATGTTCTGCTGGAAAAAATAAGAATACAAGGGCAAGTCTATTTAACACTGAATAAAAAGGCCACCTCGTTAAATTGGCGAGATATCGCAAAGTTGGCAGCGGTTTCGGCGACTAATTTTTGTCGTGAAATTTGCAGAGAAATCGCCAAAATTGACAAACTTGGCAACATTTTGGTCCGGTCCCTGTATTGTAAATAACTGTAATTGATTTTATAAGTAGCTGTAACCGTAACCGGCTCTAATATGCCTCCCAATATTTTCGAGAAGTACTAGAAATTTGCCGGATGAAAACTATGTAAGACCGGAGAGAGCATTTGCATTCACTTGTTAGTTCAGAGCGACTATGGAGTATTGAGATATTCTTGAGAACTTCGTGTTTTAGATGGGCTTTCCACTGCGTTGTGTTTAAGGTTCTTAGTAGCTTGAAGCGTAATTCCTGATGGTACTCTGTGATACCGCGAAGAGCTACAGGAGTATTTTTGTGGAAAGTTCCAGAACTGTGAAGTGTTCCTTTTGATAATACAAATTTTATCAAGCTATCACCAATTCTGTGTGCTACAAACCTGTACGCCCGCCAACGGTATGTATCTTTCCATTTCTGCAGTTATTTGAAATTACGCTTACGCAACATTGATCATTCACGTGGCCTGGCAAAGTACTAATTCTGATATTTGTTGGAAGTTCTACGGCATACCTTTATTAAAATTAATTGCATATCAGTTCGTCGTACTTTTATAACGTGCATTAAGCGATTTACGATTAACACAGAACTTCATCACTTCTAAATTTTTAATAATATGCTCATTATTCAAGAATTAGAGCAATAAAGTGGCACAGTTTGATGATTTTTCCCTCTCCGGAAGAAAAATAATGATGACTTACGATTGCAAAAAAATTCTTATTACATACAAGCATGTCATTGCAAATACATTTTACTTTTACAGGTATTTGATTTAAGGACAATCAATAAACCCCCATTGAAGCGGTTTATACATCTATTGTTCTGGGGAAAATTCTGTAACGATCGCTTCAAAAATAAATTCAAAACAATAATTCTCTTTAGCAAATCTGCAGCA
>KK116633.1:206264-269620 GCA_000611955.2 Stegodyphus mimosarum | reverse complement strand
GCAAAATATTTCATTCCTGCAGAAATTTTAAAACATTTTCTTCACCTGCACAAAATTTCCCAAGCGCATATTTAAAAAATGAATTTAACAACAAAAAATATCACTATTATTTATAAAGAATGTTGGAACTCTGAATGCAATAGAAAGAACGCATACGAAATGGCTATGTTAAAAATGAAGAACTGTTACCTGCATGGTTGCCAGAATTTGTGCATTCTGAAAATTCGGTGACTTCTAATAAAGTGGTTGCACTGATGACATTTACTCATTCGTCAGACTTCTGCGAAGATATTTATAAATTTATTTTAATAGCGACAGTATTTACTTTTTGTTTTAATGAGTTCCACATGCCAGACCAAGACCGAGGGCTGGCGGCTCTAGTGCCTAGTTAAAATGTGCCCTGGCAGCTGTGATCGGCTTGCTACCCTTTTTGTAATATAAAAATCATCATCTGGAAGATATCATACAAGAACATTAACCACATTTTTCAAGGGCCATCACTGTTCAATTAAGCGTCTTTCCTCAAATATGACAGATATGCTGAATTTTTTGTGCATTTTTCCACGATTCTTCTTGTTCCACCCTAATCTAAAATATTTAAGTTCAAGGAACAGCTTCAAGCACAAAATATATTCCATAATGGGCGGGGCAGATTAGATAACAAGAAGGCAGAGAACACCGTAACAGCATAAAAATTTAAACCATTTTAAAATCTTCAAAATTATTTGTAGTCGAAACTATGATGTTGGAACAAAATGCGCTTGAACTGCGAGAAGGCAAAACCGGTACAATTATTTAGAATAACGTTTTGAGGGCGGCGATGAGTTAGGTCTAAAACAAAACAAAAAACTCTATTGTAATAAACAGCTGTACAGTTAAATCCATTAATCAACGGAGAATCAAACGAAGAATCAAAAAAGTATTACCGGCTAGTTTCCTGACATTTCCGAGACTCGTTTAAATTATTCAGGCACGATAGCCCGTGGACCGCATACAGTCCAGCCAGCTTACTGTGGGCAGCCTTAAATGGATTTTACTTAACACTTCTTGCAAGCAAAGAACTGTTTTCCTTCAGAAAATAAAAGTGTAATTTGAAATGAATTAGTTACCTTGTCAAAGAATTAAATAACAGGTTTCAAGATTAGAGGAATATTAATAATTGTCTATTAGCAGAAAATTCTTGTCATGTAGATAGCTGCACTGAGTATGAATGCAACACTACTGGACGAATTCATCGACCTTTAAAAGATAGGAATTTTAGGGCTGTTCTTAAAAAGAAGAGAAAAGTAGTATAGAATGCTGAATTATGAAACTACAAAACTGTACAGAGGTGGACTGAGAATTTGTTGCATCAATATTTTTGCAAATCATTCAACTCTAAAATGAAATATGCGAAGAACTTGCACAGAAATCAGCATATGATTTAAAAATCACGCTGATTTTTTAAATAAATATTTGAATCTGGCCACATGTACCTCCCCGTTAATTTTTTTTACAAAATTATATTCCGAAGTACAGTTTACAGGGTTGCGGGCTGCTTAAATTAGCGAACATATGTATGTAGCTCGAAAGAACAAAAAAAAATCAAGAACACAGATTTTAAAAATAATAATTAAAAAAATAATAAATAAGAAGATTCGATGACCGAAGATTTGCAATACAATAGACTTCCCACTTCACCACTTCGTTCCAATTTACTAAAAACGGATACTAAAATCTAGAGTTTGAAATGGGAATGGCTTTAAAAACGCATTCTGCACTCATTTTTATCTGTTCGAAATTTAAAAAATGTCATGAATTTTAATATGTGTCACAACTAAATTTCAATAAAATTCAATACTGGTGCGATAAGTGGCTTTACTTTCGTGCAATTTGACAACTTTAGTCTTATACCGTTTTTCCCCTCTTTTATTCACAGAAAAGAGGATTTTTCTTCCACCCTTCCGCAATATAACATGAAAATGTACTAAACGAAGAGAAGGACACACCCTTAAGAAGAAGTTTCTTTATCGCCAATAAAAAAATGTTGAGGTCTAAATTACTTCAGCGCAAAAGTGTCAATACGTTCTACTCCTACAAGGACGAACTGCTTAAAGCTGTCATTTTTTAACAGAAACAATTCCCTTATTACAAATTGTACTTAGAAACTTTGACCATAGACGCAAATTGTTGTCATCTTTATTTATCTGTCGGGGAGGTCTAAAAATTTAGGAAATTTCTTCATTCAACGGATTTCGAAAATTTCATCTTTCCACTTCTGAATTTTCGCGTTTTAAGAGAAATAATGAAAAGAAATTGGGGAATGGGTCAGCCGAGTTATTAAAAAAATAAATAAATGAATGAATAATAATAAAAAAAATATTTCAGATTTTATATTAAGCCCAACAAGGAGTTTGGAGGGGAGGACTATTTACATACATATACAACACGTTTCGAGAGCATTTAGGCTAATGTCCCTTTGGGCTAAAAATATTTTAAAATCGGTATATCTTTAGAATTTCCGATAGACAGTCTCGCGCTCTGGAGATAAAAATGTTTTATTCCGCACAATGTTGCCACTGTTCGCTTCGAAATCGTTGGGTTTTTTTTAATCAAAAATTCGCTAAAATTTTACAAAATATGAAATACATAATAAAAAAATTCGAAATTCTCAAAATTAGGGCTACCATGTGTTCATATTCGGGTGGAGGACTACGTTATTCAAAATTTGAAGGCTCTAAATATCGTTGTTTTTTCACGGTACTAGAAATCTATATACATTCATGCAGATTCTTCATTATTTAATTTCTTTAAGTATAATACATGGCGATAATATTTGCTGGCAACAATTTGAAAACTGACATAAGACTTTTAGTGATTCAACACAAAATGCCATGCCGAGACTAATAGCCCTTTTGGACTAAAAAAAGAGAGAGAGGGAGAGTATGTATAATATTAGTTCTTAAAACTGCAAATATTAGCATTAGTTCATGCGACTGAACTCTCCGGGAATAATGCAATAGTTAGTAAAAGCCAACAATTCCTAAATTAGAGGTTTCCTGAAACGTGACTCCACTGTATATGACATTAGAACAATATTTCAACATATATCTTAATTTATATGAGTCAGGTACAGTATTAAAAATAAAATACAGATCTAAATTATTAAGAAATGCGTTTATTATTTTCAAATCATTCACTTTTTAACGCAATTAATGAACTTTTAAACTCTGAAAACTGAAACTGGAACAGAAACATGCCAGTGTAAATTTTTAAACTAGGCAAAGAATCAAGCTTTTTCTGATGTAGATTTTGAGCAAAATTCTATAGACTTCGAGGGCGCCTCTACAGCAAAAGGGGCCTCTTGATTAGAAGATAAAAATTTTATTTAAATTAATATTTGAATTCCAATCCAGTTCATTACTATTTTCCCGGACAGATGGTGCTACGTTCAAGTTCACTTTGCTCCGCTCATTGTTTTCAACATAAATATGGTCGTCGCTCCTCCTCTTTTGCAAAATCTTCTGAATATTTTTAGCATAAGAAAATTTTACGCAGAAAGAAGAAAAAAAAAATGTTGGCAAAAATTCTGTTTTGAGCTTTTCTATATGCAGTATGCAATGTAAAAGAGATTCTGAAATTCTATTTTCACTTATTATTATAACCAGTAAGTTATTAATAAACAATTTTATTATTTACAGTAAATTATCGTTAAATATAATTACCGACCAGAAACACCAACACCCACAATGCTTAAAATTCTATGCTATACACCATATTGCCGAAACAGCAGTAACAACGAATTTTTGAATCTATAGGATCCTCATGCATCAAACTGATAAGTAGATTTATTGCGATGGTCATAGCAAGAAATTAATACGTGAAAATTTTTAATTAGGATCAGGCTTGATTTACACAAAAGCAAACGGATCATGGCCCATGAGCCTCCAAGTTTTCTACACTATACAAACTACGTCAATTTTTTAATTATTTTCTCTTCCAGACCTTAAAAAATACATATTCAATAGGAAAATTCAGAAAGTAGGAAGAAAATTGTAAATTTCTTATTAGTCCAAAGGGATTTGAATCTCGAAGGACTATTACTTTCGTTTTGGCATTTTGCGTCGCTTCACTTTTCAATTTACTGCTTATTTCATTTATTTATTTATTTTGACGTAGCTTTCTCTTCAAAAATCGTCTGCGTTGCACGGGTCGTCTGCGTTGCACGGGAAAATAAAAAGGAATTTCAATTACAATTCTAAATAAATAGCCAAATAAATGTGAAATTCGTAACAATATTCTCTAAAACTTTAACGAATTTTTCATTAACAAACTCAAAGATTTCACAGCAAGCAAGTGTACCGAAATTTCTACAGATATGCTCAATTTAAAACTATTTTGCGATATTGCTGTTGAACTGAACTTTATGGTTTAAGTGCGAAGAACATGGTATTTAATAAATAAAGGTAACACACAAAATGTTAAATAAACGCCCCTTTGGACGTAATTAAAATCTGAAACCTTTCAGATTTTATTTAATTTCTTTTTTTTTTAGATGCTTCTTTCTTCAAAAATTAGACAGTGGATCATTGTCTTGCACTGTTACTGTCAGCTGATATCGCTTAGCAAACCCACAGTTTGTAAACTATGCTAAGTAGCACTCAATATCTGCTTCTGTACGACCTCTACATTTAACACCGATGACGTCACGTGAATTTGAAGGTTTAATATTTTACTATTATGCAGGTGCTCATATACTTTTTTTTATAACGGTAATTTAATTAATGTTAGTGAATAAAGCCAGTAAGAATTTTTTGGACTCTCCTCTTCCTCCCAGTTCCCAAAGAAATAAAAACAAGACACTGGTTTAAAATTCAAATCTTATACAACGTAAAATATTCAGGAACTAAGAAAACAAAATATACAGACAGGTGACATGTAATTTTTGCTTAAATAACTTAAATGAATAATAATAAAGGTTATTCCAAGAAATACTTTCTGCTGTTCTCTACAAGATACCTACCTCACTGAAGTTAATTAAAAAGGCCTCTTAACAAAGTTTGTCCCAGGTATAAAATCTTATCTTGGGCCCTGATTTCGATAGTATTTGGCCTTTGGCTTTTACTTAGTGTAATCGTAGTTTTTGGACAAGTCTATGATAAGACATATTTCAATTTGTAATTTTCTCGAAGCAATCACAGATTATCATATTTATTTAAAATTTCGAAGTTTAAAGAAATATATTATCAATCTATAATTAAATTTAAGGAACTGTTCGGAGTGTAATCTACATTAAATACAATTACCGCCTTTCTGGTGCTAAAAAAGGCCACAATGGAATAGAATACAGACATATATCCTCCGCCAATGAGAAAGAAATAATTTCAGAAACAGACGTTTCTTTCTATCCCATGGCAACAGGAGGAACAAAACGTATTCAGTTAGTTATAACAGAAAAATATTTACTAATAAACCATTGTGCGAAGCGCAGCGGTTAAATTCGTCGCCAACGAGGCTCTGGGAAGCAAAAGGATGAAGAATCAAAAAAAAGTTTTGGACGCTGACTCCCAAGAGAAAAGGCGCCCGAAATCACAAATAATAGCTGGCTCGCTTCCAAAAACAGGGAGATGAGAAAATAAAAAAATTAAAAAACACAGCGCTATCGCTTTCGCGCGGATTGTTAGAAGAAAAAGATCAAATATATAATATCTTCACAAGTATCAGCTGCATTTAAATTATAACTCAGGGCGCAATTTATAGTTACATGTTAAAAGAAGCAGGTGGCGTTTCCAATACCAGGTGAAATGATTATTAAGTTATTACAACTGCACCTGTGAAATTCAGTAACTGCAGATGTACCCATGATTTTAAAGCCACCGACTAGTTAATATTTTATTTCAATCACTCAAACGTTGAGCTAGCAGCCCTTCAATCATAAATGACTAAATTACTTTGTTAAATATTACAGACTATTATTTTTAGATTGAGAAATAATTAAACCTGCGTAAACATTTTGGTTTAATAAAGATTTATTTTTAATTAGTTATACAGTCAAAACTTAATTTAAAATAACTTGAGCTCCACGTATTTTATAAAATCGCTAACCTTTACTTACTTTCGAAAACATGCCACTAATAAAATTACTTTCTTTAAGACACGCTAAGTTAAATTTATTTTAAACAGAAAAAGGCAAAAATAAAAAAAAATAGTACTGACATTTAATTATTATAACAATTTAAAATTTAAATAAATTTTCCAACCAACAGAAAACATCAAGAAAGAAGCACCTCAAAAATTTGTTTTCTTTAGAAAACTTTCGGAAGAACATACTAATATAGAATACGCAATAAAAACTCACTAAAAAAGCACTCTCGTTCGTAAGTTCTAAAATAAAACTTTCGTGTGGATACCACGACTGCTTTGTACTGCCTATTAAATTACAAATATTTTTGTTGCATTTCATTTTTAATTTTCCTCGAATTCATAAGTGATATATTTCTGACTCAATCAATTCAGTTCTCACTTCGCGGCAAGGCAAAAATACGTAAAAACTCAAAGCATCTTCATCTTCATTAAAAATTGTAAAATACCAGAGAAACCTAACTAAAATTAAGAGTTCGTACGCCAAAATAAGCAATTCGACCAATGGGCAGAAAGACAAAATTTTCAGCGCACAAAAATTTAAAAACTTAAAAGTTAACTTTTGATTCCACTGCAGAGCCACAGTTAGGGTTTTCAGCACCCGGGGACACTTGAAGATTTCGTCCCCCTCTTGTTTTGCAAGAATGGAAAATATTTCATTCTAAAATTTCGTAACACCAATTTGGCACCTCCTGGATGCTGCGCCCGGGCACAGATGGTCCCTTGCTTCCCCCTCCCCAGCTACGCCTTTATCCCACTGGGCGAAAGACGCACCTGACTTAGTTTTCGATACCTATTACGAGCTTCAAAAGTAAACAAACAGTCCCCAAGCTACGCGTAGCGACACTTTTAAATTATTGCTTTTTCTACCAACTATTGCAAACAGAATAACTAAAGCTATAAAAACCTTTACATATGCACGTTCCGTGCGGTCCATTGTTAAAAAAAAAGGGAGGGAGGTGCACAACCAGACGTTAGCGTACAGACTTCACGAAAAAATCTCTACTGAATCCATTTTTAGGGAAAAAAAGAAATCCTTTATTCTGTCCGTAAGTACAGATGTCATGGGGAAAAAAAGAGAGAGAGAGTTCAAATACGATTACATCAAAGAAAAAAAAAAGGGGGGGGGGTGTTCGTTCTGCTTTTCAACAGTTCGAATCCCGCTTTCTCCATGTTTCTACTTCTCGAAAACAAACCGTGGAAAACAAGGAAGCAGGCTCTTTTGAAGTGAATGGCAAGGAAGGTCACGCAACTGCAACAACGGAGCTATCTGCCTAGAATTCGAAGCTGGAAAAAAAAAAAAATCGAAGCTGGAAAAAAAAAAAAAAAATACTGACCTTACGAAATTTTTATTTTTACCCCTGCTTCTTATTTTATAAAACCTACAACTGAAAATAAAACTGGGGATGTTATAAACACTATGCGAGGATTTGGTATTTTTACTGAAATTAAAGTTCAAGGCAAATGCCAACTTTGCCCTTGCGTAAATCAGGCCCTAATCATTATTCCTTGAATAATATCCCCTGTCTGTAGATAATACAAGATCTGTCATTAATATCTGAATGATACAACTGTATAAAAAACGCATATGCGTACTGTTATTCCCAGTCGGATCCAAGAAGGATTCTTCCACCCCAAACAGGTGTGCCCTGGAAGACATGGTGCTTTTGTATATTTTTTACCTTCCTTAAGACCCTCGGCCGGATAAAAATCCTTCACGAGTTTTACCAGAATTAACTACTTCAATCCAGTCCAAGGTACAACTGGACTCGTGAACCCGTCATATTTCACTAGTTACTCTGAAGCTAATTACTTTGAAGCTTATCAGAAACAACACAGAAGCAGTTATCTTTGTTAATCAATTTTTTTGTATTAACAGTTTTATATCTCATGAAAATACTAAAACAAATGGCCGATTTTTTTCAAGAAACTCTTTCTGCATTTCCACCAATCAATCTCATTAATATTAAACGTTACACTATCATACACAACACAATGAATGCATACGGTATAGCTTTTTGATTTCGATTTCATCTTGTTGCCAGTGCTAGAACGATTTAAACAACATTAACTGCTTTCATATCTAATTGGGTTTTTATGATAATTTGTTTGGTAATACGAAACCATAACATAAAATTACTACACATTATTATTCTTATCTTCGAACATCTGCTTGCAGGAGAAAAGTCAATGCTCTAACCATTAGATGGACTTCTGTTCTAGAATTCAAGATATATTTATCTATTGCATAATAAAGCAAGGGGAAACAGTAATTAAATAATTAAATCAATTTTTCCTTTCGTACGGTTATTTTACAATATATTTAATCCTTTTCTCTCTGGATGCTCTTTTCCTAAAAGAAGGAATATATGGAAGAAGAAGGATTAAATGAGTATAAAGAAGGATTAAATGAGTATAAAGAAGGAGTAAATGCGCGGAATATTTTTCCCCTTAGTAGAGTTACAAAATTAATTATTATTTAATTTTAGTGATATATTCCTTTTAATTTATATCCCAAACCATTCTTTTAACATAATCCTTTCCTTTATAAATATTAAAATTTCACTCACGTTTAAGCAGTTTTCCCAAAAAGTAATGGAAGCATGTTTTTAAAATTAAAATAAAAACGGGCAATTTCACAGATACTGTAAATTTTTGCTGTTTCACTTCTTACAACATGATAATTTGAAATATTATCCGCCTGCACAAATAAATATAGGGTAGAAATTATTTTGGCATCATGCTATTTATTTTTCACACGAAATTAGATGTTGTTCCAAAGATACAGATAAATACAATTTTCACAACATAACAAAAACTTTCTACTAATATAAAACAGAAACACATCTGAACGAGCTATAATTTTAACACGAAAATAATGGCAACAAAAAGGCTTACAATATGTTTTTAAAAGTATTCGAAATTGTGAGAATTTCTTTTAGTAGATTTGCTTTATCCAGATAAAAATACAAATTAATTTATGGCAAAACTAGAAATTGGCTTAACCCAACAAGAAGACTTAACATGGATTGGGGAGAATATAGAAAGGTGCATAATAAAGCCTTTTAAAATCCCAGACATTAAAGAAGTTTTCGAAATATGCCCGTGGTCATTGACAGTCCGACACAAAGGCAATCTCATTGCATTTGCAGCGTTTACAGATTATCCGATTGGTCAGTATGAATCTTCAAAATGGGTAAAACAACTGCAGAATATCATAAAACCTCAAAAATACGATGGCTTAAATACATTGTTTCTTCATGTGTTTATGTGCGACGCAGAACCTGAAGCATGCTTACAGAATGTATTAAAGGAGACGTTTTGTTTCAATCCATCTTTGATATGGTGTTGTTTCCTTGCAGAAGGGTCTGCAATTCTGGACTGCGTAATTTCAGAAAATTTCACGCAAGAAAGACAGCTGAAAAATGGCACACTGCAATTTTGGTACGCAAAGAGGGATGATTATATACCATACGTAGGAATAAGGTCCAAAAGATGTGAGGACTACTTAGCGCTAAGAAAGTTATTCAGCCAAATGTACCCTACATTTTCTGCCGACAGTTTACAGCAGTTCACGCTGGATTTCTTAGATTTTGGCGAGGACAGATGCCCAACTTATAAATACTTTACATATGACGCAGATAATACATACATTGCAGTAGCAGATACAGAAGATGGTGAAGCAATTGGCTTCATCTATGCAACAACCCAACACGCAGACTTAGACATGATGAATGCACTCTTCCAACTCGAAGCTGTTTATGGGCTGCGGAAATACATGCCCACTGCTTTGGAAATGAGTTCCGACGAAGAAGAAGTGACTAAAATATTAAAGACGGATTTACCTGCAGAAGAGGAATCAACCAAAGAAATAACAGCGTGCTTGCGTGACATTTTAGATGAAATTTGCGAAACGAAGGATTCAGAGATTCCAAAAACTAAACAAGAATCTTCGGAGGAGAAGTTAAAATTGCTTTTTAACTCTGAAGCCTTCGATCTTTCTAATGATGATCATTCGTCACTAATAACAAGCAGAAATTTGAAATATTTCAACAACGACACTATTGTGCGTTTGATTA
Organism: Stegodyphus mimosarum; assembly: GCA_000611955.2. Classification (NCBI taxonomy): domain Eukaryota; kingdom Metazoa; phylum Arthropoda; class Arachnida; order Araneae; family Eresidae; genus Stegodyphus; species Stegodyphus mimosarum. The sequence goes on along the minus strand of KK116633.1, from coordinate 259,421 downwards.
ATTCCAAATCATTCGATGTAAATCATATAACACATATGATGTTAGTTCCACTTTTAGGCACAGCTGTATATAACATTTCTCCGGAACGCATGGATGAAATAATTAATTCAGATGCTTTTAACCCAGCTGATGAAGGATTTGCAAGAATATCAGCCCTCATCATAACAAAAATGCCACCAAAGAAAATAGAAATGTTTCGTAAATCCGCTATTGGATCCGATTTCTATGAAAAAGCAACATACAAAAAAATTCAAGCTAAAACAAAAGGCAAACCAAGGGTCTTGTCTTATTCTGAAATACAACTTATTAAAAGAAAAAAAGAAAACACTCTTAGATTAACAAAGAAAAAAGACATACCAACAGAAAATATCGAGGACTCTGAAATGCCGCTTGAAAAAAAATTTGATTTTAAAAAAATACATTACAGAAATATGGGATTTATTTCAGGAATAACTTTCAGAGGAAAATACAGAATTCAAAACGATTACTCTTTACCTAAAATAAAAGAACCGTTTGGATTCATAGAAAAAGAGCACTCAAACGAGAAATCTGAAATAGATTTCAACATTGACATATATGAGAGGTACCCGATACCACAATTTAAAGAAGATTACTTGCCTTCTACTGTTCCAGTATACAAAGAAAACGAGAACTGCTTCTTTATAGAACAATTTGCCATCGAGAAAGATTACGAATCTTTATCTTTATTTCTCATCGTGGCAGCTTTTAACTATTTTCCAAAAGTTGACTACTGCATGCTTCTTTTACCTTATGGGACAAACCAAGTTCCATTCCTTCGACGACACTTCACACAGATCCCTGCTCGGCCTTTCTGTACATATGATAAAGAACTTTACGTGTATCACAAGAATGGATTTCATTTGCCGTATCAAACAAGGCGATATGAAAAATCAGATTACCAAGGAATAGAAGATCTGATAAAATGCAGCTGCTTGAAAGAAAATCTCACAAGAGATCTCGAAAAAGTTCTTGTTCCATCTACCACACAGATGGATGCTACTGTTTTGATTTCGGAAGACAAAATACTTGGAATTGCTATTGTGAGTGAAATAAAGGAGGTGGAAATCATTAAGCGAAATTATGATATTGCAGAACGCGAGCAACTGAAATATCACAAATACAGAAAACACGGTCTATTACTACACTGTGTTTTACATCCTATAGCCAAATTTTTGTCGAATGTATTCTTAAAAGAAGTAATGCGAATAAGTAACAAATCCATTCTTTACTACCGAATTTATCCAAGTCACGTGATACCCCATAATCCATCTCTCTGGCAATCACTATGCAACATCTTAGAACACCTCCTACCACTTCGCCCATCTAAAAAAACTTCAACTAGAGTTTCAATAACTGTAAATACCATAAATAACAAAAACGTGAATAATAAGAACGAGAAAGACAATTGCTACAGTTTATGTTACATTAGCACAAAATGGGTCTTACGCGATAAAAGAATCAATTCATCAAGAATCGTTGTATTAGGGACTTCAGACATTGCACTGGGAATACTCGAGAGTATAATATATAATTCCAATAACAGATTTATTAATTTAATAATTATCACAAAAAACAACATATCAAGTGAATTCCGTTTTGATGAAAAGTGCTGTTCTTTTTTACCGCTGGGAACAGATTATACGCAATCTGTGGTCGACAGCCTGTGCTTGCCAGCGTGGGTTACAATAGTTCGAGGAGATTTGGTTGCTATAGAACACAAGCAAGTACGTTTGACAGCAACTGGAACCGCAAACAGAAAAGAGTTTTCTGTAGGATTCGATTACCTTGCTCTCTGCGTAGACATAGAATTTCAGACAACGCATGTTAAAAAAGCTAGCCTTCAAAAAGAGCATTCCGCTGTTCAGAAAAAACATCCCATGCTGAAGTACCTCTGGGAATATGAGTACAGTATATCAGAAAATACTACTAATGTTTACACTGTAAACTGTGTGGAAGATGCTACTAAAGTACTTAACTGGTTGTGGAGATATTTTCTTCGTAAAGCAAAAACAAGAGACAAACCTAAGGTTTATAAAAGTTTCGCCGAAAAAGAGAGGGATATGAGAGACAGCAGAGTTATTATTTATGGTCAATATATGGAAGCATATACTAGTCTTGCCGTCATCTTGACTGAAAATTTCCCGCATTCAAAAATTACATTTGTCAAACCACCTTCAAATGTTGGTAAATCAAAATTTTATTCATCGTATACAGAAGAAGCTTTCGATTTCGTGCTACAAAACTCAGAATTAGAAGTTTACTTCGATACCTATTTAATATACGATAAAGAATCATCTCTAGTTGACTTTGTTGACCTTGTCACGCCTAAAGAAACTCTTCGACTTGACTGCTGCGCCGTACTGATTTTCGATATAAAAAGCACGAACCATTCAATGTTCAAAGCTCTCCATCATAGTGATTTATCTTACATTCTGCCTCTGAGAAACAGCAAAGGTCATCCTTACTTGCTAATAAATACAAAATTTCAGACGAATGTCGAAAATATTTTTGCGGCAGGAAATATAACTCAAATGCATTCTAAAGGTAACAACACTGTCAGACTTGAAGAATGCATTTACAATCTAAGAGAAATGGGCATTCTAGTTGGCAATAATATTAGCAAAACAGTGGTAGGAGAATATAAAATGAATAACAGATTTCCAACTTTTAAGTCGCCATTCGTCACATACGCCAAATTGCCATTTAAGTATATTTATATACATATTCAGCAGCCTTCTCACTTAACGCAAGAAGAGCAGGCAGGAGATCAAATTGCGCTGTGTCCCGAGGAAATCGTTCTGGGCAATCTAAAAACCGGAGCTGCGATAATACCCCAGCAAACTTCGGAGGAAACAAATGCACAACGGGATGAAGATGAAAATGCACAAATCGAAGAAGTTTCATCCGATCAGTCAATTCCTCAACAAGAAGCAGAAATCGAAAACATTTCAACTGATGACTCAAATCTACAACAGGAAGAGGACATTCAAAATGATAACGATATTAAAAAAACATGGCCAGCTGAACCGGAATATTTTTCGATAGCCTTCGACCAGTCCGCACATGTTAGAAATATCGAATGCCTGACTAAAGCAGATGTCCAAGTGGACAGTTTGATTCAACTGTATGGTATAAATGTCATGCAACTGTATAATGTGTTAGGAATAATCAAGGAGGAGGATTCAGAAAAAGTATCATTTTCTCTTACGGATGACTGGATCCTACCTTTAGATTATTTAACATTCACAGACAAAGCAGCAGCTCCAGAGCAGAAGCAGAAATTTGGTTACGAAGGTTATTGGAGAAGAGGTTATCCTGAAAGTGAGGAACCAAAACTAAACGGATTTTTGGACTCATTTGCGAAAATTAAGTCTAAGAAGTAGCGCAAATAATACTGCCACGCTCTATAAATAAAATAAAAATTGGATGTATTCCCTGTTCATTATAAGACTGAGAAATAAGTTTTTGATTAAACAAAGAAAGCGAAACATGATTGACAGGATTGGTGTACTTCTTCCGTGTCAGGTGTGTCAAAGAATTCTGGAAGTAACCTAAGTAACAGTAAAAGCCATTACGCCTATCAGTAAACACGGCTAGCGAGCAAAAACTTGTTAGAAATATCCAAGATGAAAAAAGTGTGTTAAACGCTTGCCTTCATCGTCGCTTTATAAAAGAATCAATTATGCTAACCAACATATGATGGTCTCTACTTTCGTATTTCAGAATATCTTATGCAAGGCACATCAATGTACAAGACGTTGTGGTGAGAATATAATGAATGCATTAAACTAATTCGTCATCCTTATTTTTACATATTTCGCAAATAAAATTAAGAAAAAATTATTATTCAGAGCACGTTTAGACTTATATTTTGGAAAATCTACACAGTAATTGATTCTCTAAACTCACATTATCTCTGGAAGAAAGCACACAATACACATTTATTAGAAATGGAGATAAATATACAGAAAACAACTGCGTAAGCAGATTTTTTTAAAAAAACAAGAACAAAATATTTTTTTCGAAATCTAAATTAAAGATAAATATATATGATTCATAAACTGCTGCTTTTGCACGTGTGAAAATATATTATTGGTTAGGTTAAACAGTATTCTACATACTATTCCTCTCCATTTAGTAAAACCCCTTTTCCTGAATTCCTTTTCATTATGAAGAAAATAACTTTTCATATATTGCGCATCAAAAGGACGTAACCAGTAGCTATTTGTGTCATCGAAAATAGATCTTATAACGTGCTACTGGCCAGAAAGCGTAAGATGCAACTCAGTTTACTTTCAGGTCCAGAAATAACAGCCGCCCAGAGAGATAGTGGTTAATGAGTCCAGCTACCGTTCCGATGGGCCCGGGTTCGAATTCTGGAAAAGGTATGGATGTAGTAAACGTATACTGTCTTTGCGGCAGGAGGATACTTCAAATATATGGCAAATGGCAAACGAAAGCTACGTCTTCTCGTGCACTTTGTGGTAGGGAAAAAGGGGTGGGGGGCTTCGAACATGCCCCCTGGGGTGCTCCTTTCGAAATTCGGGACGGAGTTATGAGTAGAAGACGTGTTGTCGCATGTATGATGCTCAAGACTCCTGCCAAACAACAGGCACAAAAAAATGCCCTTTTTGCCATGATAATATTCGCGCGTTTGTTCTGAATAAGTTACACAAATGAGATACGACGACAACAACTAGAAATAACAAACAATAAAAGAAGCTTCTATTTATATATTTATTTTTCTCTTTAAAGAGAATTATTTAACCCCCCCCCAAAAATCTTTATAAATTCATCCCCCCCTTTGTGAAGATAAAGTGAGTGCCAAATGCAAAATCTAATTGATTAATCTAATTTTTCTTTTTCGGTAAAGTTTTAAAAATTTCACAGGTTATAAAACAAACGCTTCGGCCTCTTTTAAAACATTTAAATCACTAGTGTTTTCAACAATAACGACCAGGAAGAGGGGGTTTTATTATTATTATTAAAGCACCTCTAACGATGATGAATGCACTGAATATTTTGGAAGATAAAGTAAGGTGCAAAAAATAATTGACCATTTTAGAGGAAATTCAATAATGTATATAAACTGAAGCACAATACTTTATGAAATGCAAGCATTATTATACATCTATATCGATCTCGCGCCCAAACCATTTGTCACGCAGAAAATCCAATGCTCTTGGGAATTACATGATTGCATGCTAATAGGAATAGAAGCAGCTTTTGGTCTCTAATCTGGTGACTCCGAAATACAAACAATGATAGATGGTCCACTATTCAGTTAAATCTCTTTGTTATGCCGTCTAATTGTGGGAAAAGGAGTGAACGGAGAAAAGGAATCGGCAGAGTCTTTTCCATACCACGAATCTTATACTTTAAATATGGCAGATATGAAATTTGTTTTTCAGTCAGAGTGAATAAAAAGAGGCACTTCTGATTGGGATTTCTAGTCCTATACTAGAATTTCTCTGACAGTCAAAGCTTGAGAATGTCAATTTGTCATTACGCCAGTTGTCAAATTCGGGATACTTTAATTCGGAATTCGAAACCTAGTCTGGAAAACGTAATGTTGGGATGTAAAAATAAACTCACTTAAAGGTTATGAAGATTCAAACTAAACACCATTAACATCAAAGAGCCTAAAAGCATGCTTTTAAATATAAATGATACTATAAATTATAAGGAAATAATCTGAGTACGAAGGAAAACTTTTGAAAATATTAAAAAAAAAAAAAAAAACCATACGAGTCCTAAAATAGAATGAAATATTAGAATGAGTAAAGATAAGACTATAATAGAATGAAAATTGTATTCCTAGTAAATTGAGATTATAAAACAAAGACAGGAAAGATTCAATGTATAGTTTACAAATAATCATTAATTTAAACATATTAGATTTATGAGGAAAAAAAATCTGCATAAAGTTAAGTGAAGAAATACAATCAATAATGTTAAATTCTACGATTATTTAAAACATCATTATGAGCAGAATACGTGAGAAATCAGATAAAATTAAGTGCACATAGGAAACTATAAAGACTAAAATTTCTATGCGACCGTCTATTAGAGAAATTTTTCTTCAGTTTTTTTTCTTTGCAACAGTTTTTTTTTCTTTGCAAAAGGGAATAACAGATAGCATTGTCTCGTCATCATGGTAACCCACTGTAGGCGTTGGCACTCGGTAAAAATAAATTTTCGAAGTTGCCACTCACACAAACATAATTCGAAGCAGCAGCATCCATACCACTTAACTTTTCTAAGAAACCCTTATCCCTCTACTTCACAGGATCCGCCCTTCCGATGACGTCACTCGCCATGCCCATCTACGCACTCCGCATGGGCAGCTGAACCCACATTATTTATCTACTGCGGTCTTTGACTATGTTGAAGATATATACAGGAATGTTCTCTAGGAAAGCCACTAGAAGATCTGCACAGCTAGTTCTTTAAACTAAAAAAGGATGAACTATGAATACTGTCCTTATCCTTTGCTCCTTTTTTGTTTCATAAACGCAGTCTTATAAAATTTTCAGACAGCATATTTCGCTTTCTACTTTGGTCTTTGACTATGTTGATGACACCTACAGCGACGTCTCTGGAAAAGCCACTAGAACATTTACACAGCTAGTTCCAGATAAACCACTCGCTATAAACTAAAAAAGGATGAACTATGAATAGTGTCCTTACCCTTTACTTAGTTTTTGTTTTATAAACTCAGTCTTATTATAAAATTTTCAGACCACATACCTCGGTATCACATCAAAATCATCCTTCTGTATAGTTTACTCTTTTCACCCACGTTATTTTCCAATGCTTTATACTGTGACAAAAGAGCCAAATGCATATTCTATGAGATGAATACACGAGAATGAATGTACAGAAGTTATAACTGAATTTCCTTTTCATAATAGACACGCAACAAAACTTATTTAATATTTTTCCTTCAAAAAACTATCTTCATTTTTTGTGCTTCTGGCATGGTATCAATAACGCATAACATTGATCTTAATATCTACTATCAAGTATGTCAATTTAATTATTATTTTCAAAACAGAGTTTTAATTTTTCAGTTTTAATATCCCAAAAACTGATCCTAAAAGTCAATCCATATATCAATAGCTTCAGACAAAACAAACAAAAAAAAGTTTTTTTTACTTACAGATTTACTTTTAATTTCAATCACGTCAAAATAAATGGAAACTTCCGACTTACCTAAAAAAAGAAAAGTAACGAAATTTTAATTCATTATAGGTTATTAAAGGAATGAATTATCACTACAGTAATAAAAGGAAAAAAAAATACAAATAAAATTTCCAGCGAACAAATGGACTCTATTCTCAACTTTAATTCCTTTCACGTCTTTAAAATATTGCAAATCTATTACAAAACGTCAACTTTTTAGAACATTTAAATACGAAGATATCTAATATCTGAACTATAATTGTCATAAAAAGCATTACGCTTTGAAAAATAAATAAATAAATGAATAATTCAGTTAATTAGAGACACACAACATAGAAAAAGTATCAGCCGTTTTTTACTCTAATACTATGTTATGATTAAAGTTTTGAGATGAGATTTAAAAGTTTACGATTACAAAGTTTTGCAATGAAATTTAAAATGATGGACACAACTTATAACAAGATTAAAAAAAAAAAAACTATTAAATTATACACATTTTTTGCTGCATTTCATTTAAACTTATTTCTTCGAATTTCATTAGAGATATACTTCTCATTCAATCAATTCAGTTCTTATTCTACGGTAAAGCAAAAATACATAAAAACTCAAAACATCTTCACTAAAAACTGTAAAATACAGAAAAACTTAAAAACACCAAATACAGTTTAATTTTTTTTTTCAATTAAGAGTTTCTAACCAAAAACAAGCAATCGGCCAACGGGCAGAAAGACCAAATTTTCGGTACACAAAATTGAAACTTATCTTTTGGTCCCACTGGGTAAAAAGACACTGAATTGGTGCACCAACTGAGTTACGTCACTATTCTACTAAGAGTTTCCGGCATCGTTAGGCCTAGCGGTATTACCTTTTAAGTTGTTGATAATTCTACAACTTTTGTTTACATATTAACTAAAGGCATAATATCCGAAACCGAAACAAAAGAACAACATAATTCAAACACTTTTTAAAGCAAGATACGCATAAATTAACAACACATAAGAATATAAATATTGAGCATACTGAGCCGGGTAACAGAGCGAGAATGTGAATATATATATACACATATAGATACACGTTTGGTGCGGCCAATTGCAACTAAAAAATTTAATAGCATTCCCATATACAAAATTTCAATGTTCTACGGCTTCTCGTTTTTGAGTTTCAAGGTTCTGAGGTTACTAGTTTTTGAGTTTTGCGAAATACATACATACGTAAGTAGGTAAGTCTGAATCCATTTTACAATCAGATTTGGGGAAAAAAAGTTCTTTATTCTGTCCGTATGTACAGATGTCACGAAAAAAAAATCGTTTTATGGATTCGAGAGCGGACAAAATGAATATTTTCCTTGAAATATGACACCTACAATTTTTCGCGATTACAATACTTACTTTACTTTGTACAAAGAAGTAAAAAGGGAGAAGGGTTAAAGGAAAATGTGTATACTATGACTATAGATTTGACTCATTTGAAGAGTATTTCTCTCACGTTACGAGTAAAAGCTTTAAAAGAAGTGAGACCTTTCGTAAAAACAATCTCCAATTACCATTACAATTTGTTTTTATAAATGTCTTCAGAAAACTCACGGCTATTTTAAACATTTGAAAACATCTTATGCTCTGTCAAATAAAACAATAATGTTCTCTAACACCATCAATCGCATAATTCGTCTTTTCGAAAAATCTCATAAATCCAAGGGTAAAAAGAATCCTGATGAAAAATTTAGTCTCACATCAGCGGATCCACCTTCATTCAAGATGTAAAGAAATCTTTTCTTATCTATATATATAAAGAAGAAAGTCTGTTGGTTTGTCCTCTAATAACTCAGTCACTACTAGAGCTATCGTCACCAAACTTTCTACAATTCATTTGATTAGAAAGACGAAAATCATTAAAAATTGCGTGCATTGTTGCTGACATAATGAGAGAGAATTAGTTGATTTTTCTACGGAAACTTTTTATGTGGGTTCCATATCGCATCCGACTGAAAATCGTACTTTCTGCATCGTTATTAAGAGAAGGATTACAGCGGTATCGTTCTCTCTGTTAGATATATTACTCTCAATCTAACTTAACTGGCACCGAGTATTTCCGCTAGTTTGAAAGTACGGAAAGATTTTGTTTCCTTTACCCTTCTTTCCAGAGAAAATAAAATTACTTCTTATATTCCTAACAAAAGAACAATTTTCGGAATTGCTTCTCATTTTTTTTTCCCTTAATGCTCACATTGCTACATATTTCTACAGCATCGTTCCGTTGCTCCTTCAGAACAGGCACTTCAAGATCATTTCTTTTCCCCAAATTACGACTTACAACAATGACAACGATTGCTGCGGATAAAAGATCGAATTCTGTAATATACTAAAATCCCATATTTCCTTCTATGCGAGGATGACGACACACATTACCATCGTATATAAGGCAAGGTTCACTATACGACCTTGAAGTATTTACTTATTTTAAAACTATTGATCATACCGGAGAAAACAATGAACATAATGCTAGCCAAGTTCCACCATACAACAGTCAACTTTTTTTCAGGCCATCAAAAATAAAACAACATTTAAATTAATTTTTAATTCAAATGAAATTCGACTTAAATTTTAATTCAAACTGAAAACACAACTTTTCAAGAAACTTTTTAATTGAAAATCTGTTTAACTGCTGAACAAATAACTCTGGAAAAGGTTTAATTCCTGAACAAACAACCCTGCGTGTAGTAAATGTTGTTTGCTCTTTGGGTTTCTTTGACTTAGCACATTTCTTTAACGTTGTAGATGGTAAATATCCAGCTCATAACATAGAGAATGTACACCTTGCATACCCCACCAACAAAAAAAACACCTCAAAGAGGGGTCCTTTTTAAAGTTTTGTGAGCTACATTTATTTATTAAATATCCTGTTCTTTGCATTTAAACCATGAAATTCAATTTAACAGCAATATCGCAGAATAATTTTAAAATCAGCATATCTTTAGACGTTCGAAGACATAGTCTCGTACACTGTTGCCATTGCTCGCTTTGAAATCGTCGAGTTTCTTAACCAAAAATTCGTTAAAGTTTTACAAAATATGAAATAGATAATAAAACAAATTCCAAGTTTGGGCTTCCAGATCCCCATATTCTAGTGAAGGAGAACTTACTGAAAATTTGATCTCTAGGTACCGTTTTTTTCCACAGCGCGAGAGAGATACATACATTCAAGCAGATTCTTCATTATTAAATTTCTTTTAATATATCTCTCATTTTACTGGACCGATTGCCGAAATTCAACTTGCATTTTCCATGTCTCGAAAGCTTCACTTTGGATATATACTAGACTTATATCGTAAGTCGCGCTTTCGAGACATGGAAAACGAAAGTTAAATTTCGACAATCGGTCGAGTAGAACGGGAGGTATAGGACTGTCTCCTATTCTTTTCTGCAAAAGGTGTATATCCCACAGATGATAGTGAGATCGTTCTGCTTACCCCCACTTGGTAAGCAGAACTATTACACTGAAATATATAGGATCTCCTTTCTATAAGTGCCTTAGAATGAGCTACATGATCCTAGATTGTCTGCAGTTTATAAAACAGCATACTAAGAAGAAATGCCTTCTCTCTTTGCTGGCGTAGAATGAAGTTCTTTTACTTTAAAAAGCGCTGCTACGCGTCAATATTCTAAACAGCAATATTCTATTTCCATCAGATGCATCTGATTCAATGATGGCTTTCAATTAAACAGGATTAAAGGGAGAGCCGAGAAATCATTCTGCTGAGCATAACACATCACGACGGTATGAATTTTACGAGCCAAAGCCGCGCGGCTCCACGAGGAATTGTATTTATGATGTTGACTATTAAGAATTCTTCTTAAAAGAACATCTGAATTTTTTCCCCAAATCAATTTGACTTCGCCACGTTTTCTATCATTAGTTAGAGAATGGGTACCAGTGATTTTATACCCATGGTCCTAGATGACAGATACTTGAATAATACGTAGTTTGAATGCTGCATGTTGTAATTCCGACGAAATGGTGCAAAGGTTGTTGGTTGTGGCTGAAACAGTAAATTATAAAACACTGCAACAACCCAACAGTTGCTCCACTGTACTAACCGTTCTCTGACTTCGTACATACCTTTTGTTGCGATTTTGAAGAAAATTATAATCTCCACTTTTGCTAATATTACTTTACTCTTGAGGACGACTTTTGGTTATATATTTACTATGGAACAGCATCATATGACAGGAAATAATATTTTCATGATTGTTTCTTGTCTGTAATACGTATGAATAACTAGTAATATATCCATTATTCACATAGGGTATAAGATTAAAAAAAAAAAAAAAATTGGAGAGCCATAGCAAGGGAGGGAATAATTAGAACGGAAAAAATCAGTGAACCTCAACGAAGTGATATTCATACATATAAAGCAATATAAAAGTACATTATAAAAACGGCCAAATTAATATTATTATTATTTTAATTTTAAAAGTAGCCGAAGGGCCATTTTTATTATTCGTGAAAATCTCAAGGCTTTAACAGGTACAGATGTTCCAGCTTTGGATTCTGGTTTGTTTTATTTTATTTTGATTATGGCAAAGCATGAGAAGGCTGTCGTCCTAGGAGGATGAACGTGTTCGTAGAGGACTTCTTGAGAGAAACTGGTTCGCATTCATGTTTTACAGAAAACCCACGAAAACTCCCACGACACCATTCCATTAGTCGTGATCTGGCCCCAGTCAAAGTGTCAATGTCTTGCGGAACCCGTCGTGGGTTTTCGGTGTTGGAATAATCTAATATGCAAGATGTATAATCAATCATTCGGTAAAAAACGAACAGGGGATTATCACAAAACACAAAAATTGATAAACTGTGCTACAAATCCTAAATAAAGTGTCATTTAGAAAATTATTCTCCTGTTATTTGAATGACGCTGAAATTCTGTGTAATTCAATTCGGGCATTAAACCTATTCGTTCAGCCGTATAAAACCACTCCATATGATCCCTAGAGAATCTGCGAGCCATATTTAGTAGCTTTGAGCATTTCCTTCCCTGCGCGATATGATACAAATAGCCAGATAAACTCTTTTATTGTTATGGCTACAGATAAATAGGAAGTACAGGTCACCATTCATTATCCTTTGCAAATATAAACACACTTTTTTTTAATAGAGTAATTTCTGGCTTTGATATTCTATTCTTAGGCCTACTGAAAAATTAAAATAAACCCTTAGGTCATGAATTATATTGTTAACATAATCAAAAGCAGTACACAGAAGTTGGAAAAATGAGCTCTGCTAAATGTCTTCGCGTCTGCCAGCAGCAGGCATTCAAATCAAATAGAGAGACAATCACAAAAAGAAAACAACATGATGTATAAATTTTCTTTCCAAGCTGGAAAGAGTCTGAGAACCACAGAACCAGCTGACATAGTGGAAATGTAACCAAGAACAAAATACGTTGCTTCCCGCGTTACAAGGCAACGACTGTAAATTACTCAAGCAGATTCACACGATTACGTCTACAATAAAGTAAAATATAATCGCGTAGAAGAAAAGGCATCAAAACCGCAAAAGTTTCACCACAGAAAGGTATAATGAACCATTATAAAACTCATTAAGTAAAAAAATGGAATTTTACATTTTTCGTATCAAACCATTTTCGAAATGAAAAATTGTGATTACTAGCTTTCCGTTTTAATGCTCAGTTTTTACGTAGGACAAAAAATAATTATGCGTATATTTTTTAAAATTAATTTTCTGTAACTGCGTTATATACGAAGTCTTTTTCCAAAAAATAATGAATATCCTACGCATCAGAGGAAATATTCAATTTATTTTAAGCCTAACATATTTGCACACGTTTGCAGGCACCGGCCTGTTGATACGATGGTAGGAAAGCCGTCTACCGCAGCCTCGGGCTGAGATTCGATTCCAGGAGGAGGCATAGAATATGGCAAGTGCATACAGTCCCTGCAATATGGGTACAGTCCGAATACTGTCGAGTCGAAATTCTTTTTTCAGAAGTTGGTGGCAGAGGAACAAGCAGGGAAACCTCGCATTTGTTCCACGAGGTTTTTTTTTAATCAAAACTGCGTTGGTGGTTCCCTTATCTCGGGGATGTATTTCGGTGACCAACTGTGGTGTACTCTGGAAACATTTTTGCTGATAAAAGGCTAACTCATCAATGGGCTCGGGCATTCTCAAAAAAGTGCTTAGAAAAGTTTTCGGCTTCTGAACCCCAGGTAACTTTCTCAGTTTCCGATACAGTTCTCTTTGATTCTAATGCACTTAACTCACCGAACTGTGGAAAAGTCGAATTTCAGCAGAGAGGGGAAAAAATGTCTTTTCGCAGTCTTAAAAATCTTCTCGGACAGCATATTTCAAATTAGTATGAAAGTACTAACGTAAAACACACAAATGTCACCTGGAACCAAGTCTCATGAATATCATGCCTAAGAAAGAAGCAGAAATTCACCTTGTTGAACAGCAGTTAAGAGTTATCTGACCTTGTATGCTAGAGCATGACTAGCCAGCAAGTCAATCGAGAAGCGCCAAAGCCGACAGAAGACGGTTTCAAGGCAAACGTAACTTAGTGATTTTAGTAGGTAGATCGTGATTTATTTTTAACAAAAAAGTCGATCATTCCTATACAGAAGCTGGCCATCCCTGTGCTACAGCATTGTCGTGCAGAAGCAAATCTTTCCTGATGAGGTGGCCAAGGCATTTTTCTTACGGTTTGTTAGAGTTGAGACAACAGGTTTGAATACTAGTGGTATTAGGTGGCTAATAATCGTAGCGGCCCTCCTTTGTCCCACAGATTGGTGCTCAAAATCTTCCTGGAAAATATCCGGATTCTGAATATGTGGGTCGCAGAGATCCACTGTGTCAGACATTACGCCATGCTCGCTTTTCACTTCCGTGTCACAATTAATGATCCCATGTTTCTTCGCTGTTTACTAGCCGTGAAAAAATCTTTTATCACAGTTTATGATGAAAAACAATTCTTACCAGTTATTTCTCAATAACGTCCACTGTCGAAGACCTTTAGTATCCTTATTTTTTCATGCACAGTTTTACCCAATGATTCACCAATGATACCTACTTCTGTAGCAAACGGAGAATCTCAGACACATCACAAATTCTTCGATTTTAGCGCACGTTTCCTCAATGGTCACAACCATACAAACAGTTTGGTTTCGGATCATCTCTAAGTATTGTTACAAATTTTGCTGCAAATAATTTTAGTGAAATTATATGTAAAACTGTCATAGCTCTTGTATAAAAAGTGTAACATGAAAGGCCTCAAGAGAGTGAAATTTCGACGGAAAAATACGGTCACAAGTACTACATTTAACACTGAAGTAAAAAGCTACCTTGCTGGCGAGATAGCGCCAAGCTGACGATGGTTTAGGCGGCTAACTTTTGTTATCAAATTTGATGAGAAATTTCCAATGGCGACATTTGGTCCTACCCCTATGTAACTAAACTGGTCCTATCACTGTATAACTGTAACCATATCTGGGTAACTGTAACTGTGCACGCCTTCCAGCAATTTCGAGAAACTGAAGGTAGTGGAAATTTCTCGGTGGCCGGGGGAAAACTATATAAGACCAGAGAGAGCGTCAGTTCTCAGTTTTTAGTTGAGTGTTGAGTTTTCGCTCTTTAGATGAGCTCTGCACTGCGTTGTTTTAACGTTCTTAGTAGTTTGAAGTGTAACTCCTGATTGTGCTCTGCCATACTGAGAAGAGCTGTACGAGAACTTTTGTGAAAAATTCCGGATCTGTAAAGTGCTTCCTTCGGCAAAATAATTTTTATCAAGTTATCTTCGGTTCTGTGTGCTCTCGATCCATTACGAAACCCTCTTCACATAACAGTCTGTTTTTCTCAATTCAGACTGAGAATATGGCAGCTCCCGTTCTAACGCTGTCACAAAAAGTTATGTCAACATCATAACACTATTAACATACATTACAAACACGGGTTTACGAAAATTAATCGGAGAATTCACTTCTGTGGTCAAGAACTCAGTCAACGAACAATGTTTATATTTTCAATATTAAGAGATAACACTGACTGACAACATTAACAGCCTCTCAGAAATTAAATAATGGCATCTGCTTTCTTATATACTTAAGATACAAGTAGTTATCGTACGCACAGCAAAATTTGCTTTTGAACGAAGGTTTTTTTTGGTGAAGGCACATAATTTTGCGAGAATGTACAGTAGTATCTTTAGGAACGGAATTGAAATGAATGAAACCGAAGAGCGCTCCTTGAAATAACATGAAATGAAACAACTGAAGAGATACGTTACTGGCAGAGTGTGAAAATTGGCCTATCCAGAATAAGAGTTATATGAAGAAGAACAAATTGGGATTAAAAAGAAAATCACACATTTAAAAACACATACAACATTAAATATTTAAAATTAATAAAAATACATATAACACATTTAAATTAAATAAAACTGCAATTAAATTGAGAAAAAAAATTCCACCTGGTTTTATTTCTATAAAAGAATTTACGCAAAACGTAAGAAGATTATTTACCCAAGATCCATTCCAATTTTGATAGATAGCACCCCGTTAACTCTAACTACAGTAGTTGTTATCGCATCTCATTCGTCTGACACATTTAGAACAAACACAAGAATATTATCGTGACAAGGAGTGCAATTTTTACTCATGTCGTCCAGCATGAGCCTTGAGCACCCTACAGGTGACAGCACGTCTTCTGCTCAGTTTCGTCCCAATTTTGAGAGAGAGCACCCCGGGGGACGGGTCGGAGGACCTTCCACTCCAGTTTTCCCATCACCAAATCACATGAGATGATTTTCAGCTCGCCATAGAGTGCCCGCATGCCACAGAAACATTAAACAACATCCATGCCGCTCCAGAATTTAAACTCTGGCCTTTTGGTACAGCAATCAGATTCACTAACCACAATCCTATTGGGGGCGGCCACTTGGATTTATAGTCAACAAGTAGGTTGCTTATAAAAACGGCAGCCCTTGAACCCGAAATTTTAAAATATCGAGATGGCCTGCGGTTCTATTTAATCCAGTTATTAAACAACATGCTATTCGCAAATAAAATCAGAGAAATACATTCCTCTATTCAATTCATAAATAATAAAACTTTAATATCACAAAGTGTGATAAATTTTTACGGTATTAAAAAATCATAAAAAATTGCAGCAATATGTTTAAACTGAAGAGACAATGACCTTTAACATAGACCCCATGACTCGTTCTCTGAAAGCTCACGATCAGTAACGAATGTAGCTTTCATGTCAGCACCGATTTTTCGTTTAACAAGAAGAGATTTCATCATATTCGAAACGATGGGGAAAGTTACGTTCAATTTCGTACTAGAAAAGAGTTTCACTATGGACTTTACGTTAAATATTTTCAAGCGCGAAGCAGAACTACTTTATTAACATCACTTACATAAAATAGCTTCCCCCATTGTAATTCGTGATATAGATTTACATTTACAAATTACATATATATTTGGGAAGCAAAGATTACATTAAAAAAATTATTAAGCACTGAGTGAATCGAAAACGAATTTAATAACTACGGCTTATAATTAATTAATTTATTATCAATTTCAAATTTAATGCTTGAAAATGTTTAAAGTACATAAAAAGAAACTTAAAATACTAATATGGAAAGCTTAAACAGGCCATGGAATTCAGTACAAAACATTTTTATGTAAAGAGAGTATCACCTATACACAAATAACATTTGGATTTCAATTTTTGAATAACTGGCCACATTTGTCTCATTTAAAAGATTTAATATCGATTTTTTTAAAGGGGAGTGGGTGGAAGCTTCTAAGTTTTTACCATCATGAACATTTGTACCAAATACATATTTAAAAAAAAAATCTATCTCTGGAACTATCGGCCTCTGAATTCTCCGAAAAATCTGACAGAGGGCACTGTTTTATTGTTACAGAAGATAACATAATCAAGATCTGTAGCAAAAGAGTTGTACGCGTCAGATATACAAATAAATAAAGCAAAGTAACAGTGAAAAACCTTGAAGTGGTGTTAGTTTCCAGCCTTGAAATATGAAAAACTAAGACGGTTTCGCGCCAAAAACCGGGAGTTTCCGAGAGGTTTTTTTTAGCGCACCGTTTCGAAGGAAGTCCTATTTGACTTAAATTCATTTTATAATGCATGATTCTGTACTGAACTATTTATAAAGCGATCTGATGTAAAATGTACTAATATTTAATTAGATATTCTAAACTTTTTCTTTGCTAATTTCATTTTGTAATTTTCTTCCATTTTTATGTCTAAAAAATCCAGTCAGGTTCTCAAAATTCCCGAAACTTCTAATATTTCTGTAATGCTACTTAAGCATCTCGGATTTATAGTTGACATATCTTACAAATTACAACTTCACATATATTTATCAATATATATATAAGGTAAAAAAGTGTGAATCAAAGTTATCATTTTTAATTTGCAACAGTCCTTTTATTCTTCATTTTAACTGCAGCAATTCTCCATTTTAGACCTAGATATAGTAATTGCTTCTAATATACATGTCTTGACTTCATTATTTCAAAGGTAATAGCCATCACATGACTTTTACGTAAAGCTCTGACGTAGATAACTTGTATATGCCTTCAGCCAATAATAATTTTAGAGTTATTAATTAGCCAATCGCAATACATCGAAATCGAAACTAACTGATTGCAAACCATAACTCTTCCCCCTTGTATTTTTTTTTTTTTTTAAAGATGATATATTACTTACAGCTCTTCCTTACTTCCTGTTAAGATATCAACCATCTTGTCCATTCTTATGCGTAATTCAAATAAGAACATACTTCGCAAGATTTATTTTGCCCAGAAACAAAATGTGTTAAATTGGCACGACGGCTAGCATTTGACTGCAACTATGTAATTACGCGTGCACACGACATCAACTTTTCTAGATTATTATTTTTCTAGATTTCTAGATTATATATAAACTATTAACTTTAATTTTTTCCTATTTGACTTACACAGCCCCTTTAATTTGGATATTTCCCCTTTCTGTGCTAAAAATAGTAACTTTTTATAACATATCAACCCAAAGAACATCGTTTCAAGTTTAATCCGTTTCACGCTATCTTGCATAACGTTGCAATTCAGGTATCTTATAGCGAAGCAGATTAAAGTTTTCAGTTAAAACCGAAACATTTTGGACTCTTCCACGCTTTCTTCCTAATGTGTCACTTTTTCGCTTTGCTTTTTCCTGGGTAATATGCGCCGCTGCTCGCTTCTGTGTATCATCTACTGTCTTAAGATGAGATATCTTCCAAAATTTCTGAGGTGCATAATGCGATAAAGATGCTATCAGGACTCGTATTTCTTCTTATCTGTTTGGCGAACATGATGTGTCCTGACTGGACAGTGAATTGACTGCAAACTATGCCCTATGGAGTGTAGTAAAGACGACAAGACAAGATGAGAAGGGTTAAAATTACTCTTTATTTTTCCACGTTTCCACAGTCGCTCCCGCTCTTCGGGATACAAACACCAACCACTTGTGGTCTGAACGTAAAAATATAAGACTACTAACTAACTAAAATTTAAATAAGAGCTAACTTAATATTTTACACAAATGACTAATACTAAGACTGGCCTTTTAAATTACTACGCTTGTAGTACACAAACTGCGGAAAACTACAATATGTCTTTAGCTTTCAAGAGGACTAAAACCTCTGGACTAAGGCGGACCAGTAACTGATCGCAAGCTCGGGTGAAGACTCGAGGCAAAATGGCTCTCTCTCCTTCTCCTCTACTCTTGGCAAAAAGCCACAACTTAAACACTTAAGCGTTAGCAAGTACAATTTGCATAAACATATTCCGCCTTAATTCTGGCCGGAAATGGAAAATAAGAGATGATAGTAAAGTTTTAAAATAAACGTTAGTCTAACTTAAGATCTTTACAATGTGATATTGATATTACATCTTCAGAATTGCCTTAACTAAAAGTAAAATCTGTTAAATCGATGGCTATGTCATATCTATATATACAATATACATATGATGCTATATATATATATGATGCTGCAGTTTTTGCAGCAGATGAGATCAACTCACGCTTTAACCATGGCCAAGAAGACTGTTGCTTAGATGACTACTGGTGCGATAATCACAATTGATTAAAATTTATGGCGGTCTATATTGCCAACTGGTTTTTAGTAATTTTGTTTCAGATTTTATATTTTACATAAGTTTGCAAGAAAGATAAAAAATATGCAAATTATAATTTAACTTACCCCCTTAATGCTTAATTCTCAGTACTTCCTTTCTCTATTCTAAAAATAGTAATTTTTTCCTGCACTGCGTCATTTCGACACTAATCCATGACGTATCACTCTTACATAACGCCGGTGAAGTAAATGGAACTAAAACTCAAACAGCGAATTATAATTTTGCAGCAGTATTAATTCTCCAAACAAATGCATTAAGAACTGATACAACATTTCGGTGGGCGATTTTTTTCATTTACATACTCGTTTCGAAAGCATTTGGGCTAAAGCCACACTGAGATAAAAATATTTAAAAACAGCATATCTTTAAAATTTCTGATGGACAGTCTCGCGCGCTGGAGATTAAAATGTTATGTTCCCTACAGTGCTACCACTGCTCGCTTTGAAATCGTTGAGTTTTAATCAAAAATTCGTTAAAGTTTTACAAAATATGAAATAGGCAACATAACAAATCCCCAATTCGGACTTCCAGGTGCCCATGTTCGAGTGGAGGACTGACTATGTTATGCAAAATTGGATGACTCTAGGTTTTTTTTTGACAATGCGAAAAATATACATACATTCATATAGATTCTTCATTATTTAATTTATTTAAATTTAATACACGGCGATAATATTGTGGCGATGGCAATACTCTGAAACGTGATTCAGTCATTTAAAGTGATTCGAAGCAAAATGCTGTTTCGAGACTAATAGCTTTAAAAAAAAAAAAAAATCTTATTAAATATAATGAATTACAAACACCGGAAAACCATAAAAAAAGTTACGACTTCACGATTTTTTAAAAGGTTATTTTTTAAAATCGAAAAGCAACATAATACAAATATTTATGTCATTTAAAGCATTTCTGTGACTGTAAATACATTTCTACACGAAGACAACAGAGTTGTGAAAATTTAAGGCTGTGTAAGGTGTTTAATGACCACACTATATACAGAAGGGAAAACGCGAACATTCATAAATGATTATATTTCAGAGGAGTTTTAAAAAATTCCACACAGGCTAAAAAGTAGAAATATAAAAGATAACAGAGTCAGAATGATTACAATGGTACTTCTTTTCGAAAATCAAAATATGCTTTTAAATATATTAAGGAAACATGGAATTTTATGATACAGCGGTAAGAAACACATTTACAAAGAAGGAAATGACCATGACACTTATAATCATAAATAAGAAACGTAAGCACAAAAGTCGTCTGAATTGCTAGTTCTTTCCTATTAATTTGGCGGCAGCAGCTGTTAACCAAACACGAAGAAAAATTAGAACAAAAATGGTAAAGCTATTAAAATTCGAGAAATAATACAGTCGTTTCATATCAGTTAGCAGCTGCACTCATTTCCGAGGTAACAGTTTTTACGATCTCTCATATTTTTACTTTTCTTGAATACGATGCGCAGATGTCGTACGCTTTATGCACCTCAAAAAGTTTTCAAAAATCTTTCTGACTAAGCTTTTATAGACTTCTTTCTATAAATACAAAGGAATAAACAGAACTAAGCATGTCAGGGAAAAAAAAACCACCATTTATAATACGAAATTTCTTTTCATATCAAGTTTATGGCAAGAAGTTTTAAGGTTCTTTTGTGTTGTCTTTTTGTACGTATAACGCTGATGATAATACAAAAATAATAATAAAAAAATTGCAATCTAAAAATTTAAAATTACCGAAAAATTAATCATTAAAAATCCTAAAAAGTACGAAAACGTTACAAGGTATTTCTCCCGCCTTCCTACCATGCCTTCGTGGTGTAATGGCCAGCACACTCGGCGCGTGTTCGAGAGGTCCAAGGTTCGAACCCCGGCGAGGGCATTGCTCATTTTTCATCTCTCCTGCTTCAAAATAACCTAATGACGCCCGAATTATAAAAGATGGTGGATGATGATTCTCCACTACCAGGATTTAGGGATTGGGTCCCCTAAGCTCCAGTCGCCCTTTAAAAGGGGGAGTATATAAGGTATTTCTCCCGCCTTCTTAGCATGCCTTCGTGGTGTAATAAGAGCACACTCGGCGCCTATTCGAGAGGCCCGTTGTTCGAGTCCCGGAGAGGGCATTGCTCATTTTTCATGCCTCCTGCTTCGAAATAACCTAATGCCTCTACAGTGGTGCCCAACTATAGAAGGTGGTGGATGATGATTCTCCACCACCAGGATTTGGCGATTGGGTCCCCTAATCTCCAGTCGCTCTTTAAAAGGAGGTGTGTATATAAGGTGTTTCTTCCGCCTTCTTAGCATGCCTTCATGGTGTAATGGCCAGCACACTCGAAGCATATTCATCCGGCGAGGGTACTGGTCATTTTTTTATGTCTCCTGCATCAAAAAAATCGTAGTGTCTCTACAACGTTGTGAATGCATGTGCGCGGATGACGCTGATGATGATTTGAGAACGTTGCTTGAAGAAACTTGCAATCGTATCGTGTGTTGTGAATCAGGGCTTGACCGACTCCGACTCTCTCATATATATATAAACATGTATACATGTGCTATAGCTTTTAATATAAAAGATGTAATAGATGCTACAAAAAATAATGGCATAGCAAATTATTTATATTAATTAGCATTTATTACGAAATGGAAAAACTGGCATTAGTAATTTCTAAGAAACAGTATAGCTTCGGCAAGATCTTCTTTGTTAGAGGACCGTAGATCTGATTTGATAGACTTCAGGGCTGAGTAGAGTCTTCCCACACTAACTTGAGTCGGAGGAAGAGCTGTTACTGTTAGGGCTTCTTCTTTTAACTTTTCAAGACAGATTTTTATAAGTTCTAATAGAGGTTTCTTGCAAGAGCAATCATATTTCTTTATTTCTTCAAAGGCTGTGTAGAAATCTTGTTTCATTTTTTTTTCATCTTTATATCCAAAGGCTCTTGGTTCTTTATTTCCATTCGCTTTGCCTTGGCCTTTTCAATATTATCCAAATATTTCTCAAAATCTAATTCATAGCTGGAAGAGGATGACAGAGACTCATTTGCAATGTCTGCAGTTTTACTGTTCTGATTTGAATACCTTAATTGTTCTGAGAATAATTTCATTCTTAATGAAAGTTCACCGATGGCTTTCTTTGTCTTTTTTAATTTGTTCGTGATCCAACAAAATTCGGTGTTTTGGATCTACATATATTGAACCCAGCAAGATCTCATTGTCTAGCAAACTAGCTTCTCTTTTCTTCATTGAAGAAGTGATTCCTTCTGCAATAAGCCCTCCATTTCAGAAAGAACAAACATCACATTCTTCCAGTCTCGCCTCCTTAATTCTTCAGATTGTAGTTTTTTGTGGCAATACACGGTGTAGGAAGAGCTTCCAATTTTGCAAGATCATTCCACAGTCTTTCTGTTAGTGAAACATTAGGGTTATCTACAGCTTCTAAAATCGTTCTTAATTCTAACAAACAACCTCTGTGTCATCAAACATGTACATTGGAAAAAAAAAGGGGGAGGAGCAGTTCTATATATCTTCCGTTTTACTGGACTGATTAACGAAATTCAAATGGCGTTTTTCATGTCTTGAAAGCGCAACTTAGGATATATATTAGA
The DNA here is from genome assembly GCA_000611955.2 of Stegodyphus mimosarum. NCBI lineage: Eukaryota > Metazoa > Arthropoda > Arachnida > Araneae > Eresidae > Stegodyphus > Stegodyphus mimosarum. Next base: position 236,420 of record KK116633.1, on the reverse strand, counting down.
TTTATATATAGCATTTCTCTAACATACGTATTCTGACGTAAAATGGACTTCTTCTGAAATAACATACCAATTTTTTTTCCGTACTTCGCTTCTACGGCTTAAATTATGCCTAGATATTAAATTTTGTAATTTTTGGTCGGACAAATTTAAAAACTCATATATGCGCAATTTTTTTTTTTTTTTTTTTTCAGTTTACGCTACGAATAATTCACTTGGCGGACTTCTTAATCTATAGCAACCTAATTTCCTTTCCTCTTTTTCTTTGTACACGAGCGGAAAAACGGTCATCGTTCAAATTTTCAAATAATTTTGACAAAGTGCGTAAATCACATTTGGCGTTACTATCGCTTATAACAAATATGCCAATATGTAAATTCACGTATATTTTAGAAAATTTTGAATAAATAGTTCTAATTTTTTTAGGTATGCTTGGAAAATATAAATTTAAAAAATACAAATTTTTAAAATTAATCATAAAATGTATGAATGAATTAATTATATTTGGATTAAACCTAAATTTCGAATTCTGAAAGAAGGAATCAAGTTAATTTAAAAAAATTAAACATTTAATGTTTATGAAAATCCATGCATAGTGCTAACGTTATGCATTCACAGCACTAATTCAGTAAACGATTCGTCATTCATGAGTCTGACCGCTGAGTAACACCCCCACACACACCCCCCAGAATAAAGGGGGGGCTACTTCTGAAATTGTTCTTCTTCCCAATTAAAAAGCGAAAAAGGTTATCAGTAAAATGTCAGATACAGATATCGACGCAAAAGACGAATTTCATTGACAAAATTATGGCAATTGCCATGGTACAATTAGTTCGGAAGAACAAATTCCTACATACATCCAGAACAAAAGCACGACTTAAAATACTGAAGATCATTAGTCTCATTTGCATAAATATTTCCAATAGAAAAGTGATACAATATGTACTACTTCGAAAAAGTTGTAACCAAATATGAATGCACCATACGCACATGCATTATTAGAAAAAAAAAAAGAAAAGAAAAGAAAAAAACTGACTCTGAAATGTCACAAGAGATGGTCTGTTCTATCAGATATTCGCTTTGGGTGTGTCGCATTTATAATATTCTTCTAATTATTTGACTATTTATTTCACATTAATAACTGCAGGAATTCTGAGACAGGTGTTCGAAAACAGGTTTAGCGTATTTTTGTAATTCGAGCAAGTACGACATCCCAGTTATGCCGATATATATATATATATATATACACAACGCTTTTTCACGGCTAGTTTTTCGCGCAATTAATACTGCTTCAAATAATATGATACATACACACAAGGCAAATTCGTATTCCTTTTCTGATTTCTATTCCTCTCTGCTGATCACAGTCAACGTCCCAACGGGATTTTCATTCCATTCTACATCAAAAACTGAATTGAAAAAGATCTTGATTCTTCTTCAGCAGGTACTCAAAAACCAGACGAGGAAACTTTTTATACCTTTTCTGATTGTTGCTTCTCACCGCTCATCCGATTCAACGTCTTCAATAATCTTCATCCCATCTTCGAAGAAATTTAACTCTTATTTTAATTTTGAAATCATCCAGTACATTCCGTACGCTTAGAGGGCAACTTCAGAAAACTCTTGTGTCCAGAATCACATATGATGGCAGAGAGGAATGCAAATTCAGGAAATCTATACCATGTTCCTATAGAGTTCCAAATTAGATACTCTAACCATAAAAAAATTTCATCGATTGATAAGAACTCCATATAAGCAGCACACAGGCGACGTAAATGAAGCAATAGAACAGCACAAAAACGACGTAAATGAATTAATCGGAGTATTACTCTTCCTGAATAGTGCAAGAATAAAAAATGCTAAATCTTATAACGTGCACCGATAAACACTTAATAAACAAAGCTTCATCAGCAAATAAAAATTACATAGCAATAAAATTCACATCGAAACAGACTCACTTGAAACAGGACGTCAACATATTTTATATATCAGCTAAGCAACGAATAACATAAAATTATAATTAAACTGAAATATGTCTTAGATTTGATTTGGTTGTTTTCCCTTACTATCCCAGACCCAGTATCATTTACATCTTTACAATAAATATCTCTCTAGGGCATTATTTGAAAATTAAATCCCGTCATATGATTCTTGTAAAACGATTACGATGCTTGTAGTACTTACATAACGCAAGAAGTTTTTAGCCAGTAATAATGTTAAATTTTACAAACCAAAAACTTAAAGCCAATAGAAATAAAGAGGAAATAATTCTACTTAAATTCTTGTAATCTAACAATCATACCATAATCTACGCATTTTTCTATATTTCGCTAATACGTACTCCGCCAGTTCTCTTTCTTAATGACTCTACACAGTGTATATGAAATAAAGATATTTTGGAAGCAGGAGATGTGATTAATGAGCAATGCCCTCTCCGGGACTCGAACCACGGAACTCTCGAATACGCGTCAAGCGTGGTGACCACTACACCACGAAGGCATGCGAAGAAGGCGGGAGAAATACCTTATATATACCTCTTTTTAAAGGGCAACCGGGGATTAGGGGATCCAATCGCCAAATCCTGGTGGGGCAGAATCATCATCCATCACCTTTTTTAGTTCGGGCGCCACTGTAGAGACACTAGATAATTTATTGAAAGCAGGAGTCATGAAAAATGAGCAATGCCCTTCCCGGGACTCCCACGGACCTTAAAAACGAGCAAAACTTTCGCCTTGAATCGAACCACGGACCTCTCGGTTACGCGTCGAGCGTACTGGCCACTACACGACGAAGGCCTGCGAAGAAGGCGGGAGAAGTAACTTATTACTGTTTTAAATATACGAAAAAACGCGAATGCAATAATTGAAGAACGGACACGCGTTTGCGACAATTAAGCTGTATAATACTCAATTTAGGGATAAAGAAGTATTCAACCGACCAATGACTGCATCTAATATATATCTTTAAGCATTCCATTCCGTTCCAGGTCACAACACAAAAGTATCATTACACATGCAATATACAGCGCACAAAATTATACATATATATCGGTCGTTTATAGGCGTTGGCCAGTAAGTACTAAACCGGAAGCGGTGGTCTCTTTATTACGGAGCCATCTAATAGGACCACCAATGCCTCGAACGAACGAATTATACCCATGCCTTCTCCAGGATTCGAACTCAGGCCTTTCGGTACGGTAGTCAGAGCCACTAATCCCTTTCCCGTCGGGAGGGTATATATATATATATATCATAAAAGTTCTGATGAGAATGTAATTTTTTTTATAGTGGATGAATGTAGGTGCAAGAAGTTGCAACATCAGTCGAAGCCAATTGAATGATGATTTTAGTATTGAAAAAAACAACTTCTTGATTTAAACAGAGCTAAATCGGCTCAAAAAGGCGTCTTATAGACACATTTCACACTTTCACAATGTACACTCACGTTTGTGAAAATTGCAACACCATGAAGGACTTACGCGAGTGAGCTGAAATTTTCAGGAAATGCAAAGTAGCGCATGATATGCAAATGATTAGAATTGCAAATCCGTAGCGCATGCATATGCTGAGCAGCGCCCTCTGAACGGCTGATGGATCCGAATAAATAGACGGCTGTAGCGAGGCGTGTATGGTTATCGGTGGTTATCTGCTAGTGGTAAACGTTAACTCAATCTGTACTTATGCCTCGTCGACGAAAGAGAGCGAGATTTGAACAACTTACAGAGTTTGAACGAGGGAGAATCATCGGCCTTCGTGAAGCTGGATTGTCGTATCGTGCAGTAGCCTCTCGTGTGCAGCGTAACAGCAGCACAGTGATGCGCGTTTGGAAGCAGTGGACGGACGAGTGTCGGACAACTCGGAAATCCGGGAGTGGACCCCGAAATGTGACGTCAGCTCGCGATGATAGACACCTGGTCCGCATGGCGCGGACGGACCGTACAGCTTCCTCTAGACAATTGGCAGCACTGTGGTCAATAGCTACAGGTGTTTCATTGTGTGCTTCATCAATTCGTAGACGTCTGCTGCAGTGTGGACTGCGCGCACGGACTCCTTTATACAGGATCCCCCTAACGCACGACCATCGCCGCCTGCGGCTACAATGGGCCAATCAGCATAGAGACTGGCGTGCTGATTGGCAGCATGTCGTGTTTTCTGACGAATCCCGCTTTAATTTGTGGTACCATGATGGCCGCATTCGTGTCAGACGCTATGCCGGTGAACGCCACCTTCCGGAGTGCATTATCGAACGCCACAGTGGACGAACACCCGGAGTTATGGTCTGGGGCGCCATAGCATATCATAGACGATCTCAATTGCTACGAATTGTGGGCAATCTGAACAGCAACCGGTATATCCGTGAAGTTCTACAGCCCGAAGCTGTTCCCTTCCTTCAAAGCTTGCCAGGCGCTGTATTTCAACAGGACAATGCCCGCCCTCATACTGCTCGGATTGTTAAATCCTTCTTTGCAGCGCAGCAGGTACAGCTTCTTCCTTGGCCTGCGTGTTCCCCGGATATGTCGCCAATTGAACATGTGTGGGATGTCATTGGTCGGCGTCTTGCTCGTGATCCTCGTCCTGTTGCGTCTGCAGACGAACTTTGGGTACGCGTACAAACGATATGGAATGCTCTTCCTCAGTCAGACATTCAAACTTTGTTTGACTCCATGCCACGTCGTGTAGCAGCACTTATTGCGGCGCGTGGTGGCCACACAAAATACTGATTCTGATCTCTTTTCTTGTTTGTTTGCTTTGAACATTTAATCATTTATTTGTACCACTACCACTCAACTGTGTATTAAATTGCATTCAATTATGACGATTCCTTCTTGGTGTTGCAATTTTCACAAACGTGAGTGTATATGGAAGAACGAAAGAGCAGCAAACGCCACAGTAAGGCAGGAGCAGACAGAAAGAGAAAAGGAAGACGCATAGTATAACTTCGGAGGTCTGGATAAAAATGTTTCAGTTTTAGCTCGGCTTTATTTTGATTGCTTAATTTCAGTTTCAGTTCGCAGATTTGAATATAATGATTGTCTAAAGGGTTATATAAGCCTCATTGGCGTTACATAAAAATCATGAAAGAAGGATTAATTTGGAGATTTTTTATTAGAAAAATATTCTTCTTAGGACTGAAAGGGGAAATAATCAAATTAAAAACAGTCACATGTTACTGCGCATTAAAGTTAGTATTTTATCTTTCTTATTTCTTTAATCTAACACGTATTGTTTAACTTTATTTACCTCATTTTTTTCGATTGTAAAGAACGCATCCCATAATTTTAGTGGCACCATCGGAGACGAAGAGAAGACTATTTCTACGATAAAATAAATGAAATGAAATGGAAATCTAAATTATAACCTAACTCAGATTTTCAAGCAAATAATTTTTAATAATCCACTAGATTTATTAACACTATTATTTCTATTTAAATTAGTAATTAAGGAAAAAAATATCCCTTCGGAAAAACGAGAATTCAGAAAAATTTGCAATTTTCAAAATCAACTGAATCTGACGTGCACTCTGTCTACAACAATGTTGATATTGAAAAAAAAAAAAGGATTAGCGTTAGAATGGAAGAATGATGACTCCAGAGTGAGGTAAATAAGAAGGAGGAATTCGAATTATTTAGCTTAAGCGCACAATTATTAAAAATCTATCTGAAAAATTATCGTATAACACGGTAAAAACATTAAAATTACTCCTACTGATACCAAAGAGCAGAAAAAGTAGACACCGGATATGGGTAAGTTCTCACAGAAACATTTTTTAAGAAGTTAAATGCACTTAATCACCGAGATAAAAAAAACATCTGTTACACGTAAAGGTAAACAAATAACACACGTGTAACTTATGTATCTTTATTTCTGTTTCTAAAAATAAAAGCAAATGCAAAATCATTCATAGTTTCTTTTCACAGTTTATCGCGAGGAATAACAAATTTACATATCTCCCAGAGAACGTAGCACAGATAAATTTTATGGACGGCTATTTCCAATCTAAATACAAGGTCATTCATAAGAAACTGAAATTCATGAGGAGATATACACAACAGTGACATTCGAAAATACATTGTTATTCTAATAATTATTTGACTGAACTCCATCAGATTCACATCTACATTATACCGTCTTAAATTATACCTGGAATTCTACTATAGAGATAGACATAAAGATACAGAATGATTTAAAATCTGTGAGAAGGACAAATTAAAAAACAAAAAAGTGTGCAGGTTTAATTCACTTTTAAATTGTAAAACTATGACAAGAAAATGAGCAAATAAATTTAGCATCAGGGGATGTAAATTTTTCAAATGCAGTTGCTTCGTGTGCCTTGAAACTCAACATGCGAAAACACGAAACAAAGAGCTCCTTCACTGCATAAAATCCTCAACGGCTCGATAAAAATAATGTGGGTCATGCAAATGCCCTTGAGAATGTGACTAGTGAGAGCGGCTTTTGACCACTGAAATTTACACTACCTCTAATCGCTACCAAAGGTAATTCAAGAAAGATTTCACTCACTGTAAGACTGCAGTCTTGAAAAGAAATACAAAATACATTCGTCTGTAAAAATAAGAGAATTTGAACCTTATGTCGAATTTCTGAAAATCTAATGGGCAAATTTTAATGAAATTTGGTATGAATATACGCTTACTACAGAGAAAAAGACTTAGCATTCAAAAGCTATTTTGTGTATGCATGATTATCAGTAGAGTTCATAGTGCAGGGATATCCAAAATCCACGTTGTAATATCGAACTGAATATGAGTCTAATTTGGGCTATGCCTCTCACAGCCAGACAGGTCGCGCAGTGTAATGACAGACTGAACTGTAAGTAGTTCAGAAGTCCCTATCGCAATCGATCTCACTCTTGCAGCAAGGCAATTTTCAATTCCGGGATGGTTCTCGGAAGAGGACGGCGATATGAAATTGCCTTCCCAACAGCGTCCCAGACATGTTGTCTAGGGATAACATCAGGAGATTTGCCTGGCCAATCCATGCAGCGAATATCGTCACTTTCCAGGTAATTGTTGATCAGATCAGCCCTGTGTGGACGACGGTTGTCATCCATTAGCAGGAATCCAGGATCAACTGCGCCCCTAAAAAATCGAACATAGGGCTCAATCTTCTCTGTACCTCATAGCAGTCAAGAAAACTTTGTTAAACATATGCAGAGGTGTGCAGCCGTCCAACATAACGGATCAAAAGCCCCTCCGCCAGCGTAATGATCTTTTACTTGATAAGGGAGGGATGGTATCGTGTCCCAGGCTCTCTCCAGATACAGGCACGCTGAGAATCAGTGTCCAGGCCGGATCTCGATTCATGTATAAAAGCAGGTCTAAGGCGCATGTTGTCTGCCCCATGCTAAACGGGTTTTCTTGTATGCTACAGTGAGCAGGCCGGAAACAACGGGTACTCTGACATACAACTCTATCTAACGAAACCTTCGGGCATTTGTAGACCGTGAAACTCAAGTTCCAGTGGCAGCACACAGCTCATAAGAAAGTTGTGAAGTTGTAGTAGTCACGTGTCGCCATGCTGATGGTACCAAACAACGACCCTCATTCATCATTACACACACTGAGCATTAAATTGAGCTCTGTATCCACCTGCGCTTGTGGTGGGCCTTCCTCCAATCTCACTCCGTCATCCGTACGTTTGTGGTTACTCATTTTACCTGGTACCTTATAAAATTTACGTATATGCCTTCATATACAAAATTAATAGGAAATATTTCCTCTTTTAGCATAAATGACCCCTACAATGCTTTTAGTCATCGATTCTACTAGTTTTGTGCATAATATGTTTTACATCTTTATTATGAACCATATTTTTATAAACCATATTTTTATTTTATTCTCAATAATATACTCTTCTATTATAAAATTTATTTTGCTGAGTTATTCCTTGAAAAAGTGCCCCAAGTTCTCTATCGGATTTAAGTCTGGTGAATTTCCAGACCAATCTAACACAATAATTTTATTTTCCAACATGAACTTTCTGACATTTTGAACTGTGGCATGCACACAAGTCATGTTAAAATACCCCTGCAATGGCTTTCGAACATGGCACAATTCTATGTTTTAAAAATGTCTACATTCTTCGAATGAATTTACCATTCCGTCAACAGGAACTAGATTTCCATTGCCAACTGCAGTGAAAAAAAACACCAAAACATTTGTTTGAGGGTATTTTTCGCGGTTTGTCGGATACCCTGAGGTCTTATTGACTCACCCTGGGTTAGTTTAACAGTGCTAGATGAACAACTAAATGAACTATGAACATAATAATGAAACCATGAACAAATAAATGAGTTGAAAATGTTGTTGAAACTGTTGAAAATAGCCTTCTCCCAGTCATTTCTGGTCGAAGATTCTGATCATTTTTTGGTCCACAATAATCGCTTTGCTTCATTTGACGTGCCAATTTTTTTTTAAATAAGCTTTGTCACCTTCCGAAAGATGCGGCCCACCAGCAGCCGAACGGTAAAACCGTCAGGTTACCGAACACAGGTAGTTCACTCCAGGGTTCGAGTTCCTGCGAACGAGCTGTGTATACAGGGGGCTTCGTGTTTTCTCCCCCTTATGTAAGGTGTACATGAGCCAGTTTTCCTTATAAGTCCCCCACGAAGGCATCCCTCCCCCTAGGTAGATACCCCTCAAGTAATCTACTTGAGGTTGCCATAATCAGATAAATCCTAATCAAAAGTTCGCCTTCCGAAAAAGCCTATTAAATATTAAAAGTCTATGCTGCTCGTTTTGAAACATGAGTATCAATACCAACAGATCGCTTTTAAATTCCTTGTTAGTTATTATTGGATTAATAATACCATTTCAAAGTAGGAATCGATCAGATTTTGGAGCTGCTTTCATTTTTCTTCCACACTTGCCCTTCCTTTCTGAAGAAAATGCTCTAGTTTTATTGTGTCTCCTCAGAATCCGAGAAACACTCGATTTTCCAGCATCCATCGCGGAAACAGTATTTGTCAGAGGGATGGATGTACGAAATGTTAAGTGACATAATCTTTGTTCGTTTTCTAGCATTATATCCATTTTTAGTATATTAAAACGAATGAATCAAAGACATACTTAAAAGTATGCAAAGTAACTTCATGTTCTCAGAAACAAGCTTAAAAGTGGCGCAATAATTGTAATTTATTGCCTAAAAGGGTTCTAAGTAATCAAAAGCAGACATCAAAATGACATTAAGACAGATGGACCTGCTGGTATTAACCTTCAAATTTTGTGAAAAAAATCGCCTTTGACCAAATTAATTTTCAAATTATTGGAGATGTAACAGTGTCAGAAGCTTAAGGAAAGGCAAAAAAATCACATATCATTTCTAAATGTCACTAAACAGTCCATTTCGTCATTTTCCGTTTGCTGTTGCTTTCTGAAACCCTCTCCTATATTCGCTGAAATAAATGGTACAAAACTTAATTCATTTGATTTTCAGCTATTTATAAAATAGTTCTTAGTTGAAAATCTGACGGGAAAGTAACAAAAAATCAAAGAATGCTTATGCTTTTCAGAAAAGTTACGCCAAAAAGCAAAATACAAGCGCACAACCGCATAACTTCCTACCAGAATCGTAAATGCATTATAAGTGAGATTTATTAGTAACGTGTTTTTAACGTAATGTATGAAACAGGTAACGACACACATAAGCTGGAAAACTGTAAACATCATATTTCACGACTAAATCCAGTGTCGGGGGAGCGAAACGTTTTCTCCTTTAACCAGATAATTATCTCGCGCGACAAAAGACGAAGAAGGGGGGGGGAATCCAACTCCTCGTTGCTCCTTTGTCTGTAGGTCCAATGCACTCTCTACTTCTACGTAATTATTACCACAACGGTGCTATCCTATTTATCAAAAGAAAAAGACTTTTCTTCCCGATTAGTTTCCGCAGAAGGAAGAGGGGAAAAAAACCATGAACGCATCAACTACCGTAAGAGAAAATTCTCCACTCGTTAACAACTTACTTAAGTAACAAGAAGTTTTGACACTTCTGAAATGAAATATCTCACGGAGCCATGGAGCTTGTCATGCTTCTTTTTTAAAAAAATTCCTTCCTTTTTAAGACCTCTATAATTGAGTAAGTGTTAAAAGAGAATTTAAGAAGACATGGAATTTTTTCATTCCAAAATGAATAGTTTCAACACAACATTCGCACTTAATTACATTCCTTTCCACTCACATAATAATTGAACTTTTATTACGCAATCTGTCCTCCGAGTGAGTCAATTTAAGAACAAAGGCTTATGAAGTTGCAAGTTTTTAATCTGCCCTTGATGGGTTCTCGTGAAAACGCTAATATATGAAGAGAAAAATATAACTTGCGAATGCGACAAGAAAATAAATTTTGCAAGGGAATGCAATAAAATTTTATTTGTTACTTACTGGTATGCAATTGACCGACTGCTTTAAGCTTTACTACTCATTTGTCATTCACTAGTATTAACTACGAGTTACAGGACTTTTTTTAATTGAAATAAATTCGTGATATTTTAATAAATTTTAATAAAGACGATATTTTCTTACATGCTTAATATAATGAGTAAGATTACGAAGCTTTTATCTAAATCTATGCTCTTTAATTTTTCTCGCAATTCCTTGGGGCAGAAATATAGCAGCAATATATGCATGATTGAAGTCAAATCTAAACTATGTATGAAAGACACTGAAACCTCACAAACGTGGTGGGATAATATTCCCCAAAGAAGATGCATCCACAGTATTATTCCAAAAGTTCAATCCGATAGGTCAATTGGTTCCAAACGGGAAACTGACCATTCCTTATATACTTCTTTGAGGAAACTGCCAACGATATATGTATCCCCCCCAATGGCGGGCCTTCAGCCGACTTCTGCTTGGCCACTACTAAGGCCAGAAGTGGTGGTCACTTTATTATCGAGGCACCTAATAGGTGGGCCACCTTTCCGTCCTATGAAGGGACGAACAGTTACAACCATGCCTTCTCCGGGATTCGAACCCAGGCCCTTTGGTATCGCAATCGGCCCTAAAGTAATATGGATGATTTATAAAATACGTCAGCAAAACAAAATTGCTACGAGATAGCTTGGAAAAGATCTTTCATTAACTCTTGTGAAATGTCGAGGAGTAGTAGCACGTGTAAATATAAAATGTGGCATAAAGCTTACATTTCGTATTGACCAGTCTTATTTTTGCAAATAAAGCTTACATTTCACACATAAACACAGTTTCACAGATGCCATATGTGATAGTATACGCCTAGTTCAGATTATCTTAACCTTTTCTGGTTAACAGCATCCTTTCCCTGGTTTTCTATTGTTCAAAGGACTGCACCCCCCCCCACACGAACTTCCAACAGTGATTTATCCAAAGTATGTAATCGGTAGGTATTAAGAGAAAACGCTATAATATTTTAGATATTATGGCATTTTCTCTTCATTAAAGTATTCATAAAAACTCAAACAAAGCAACAAGAAAACACAATAGTAACGATTAAAGACTTTTTAAAGCATTTATAAAACTGACAAACTTGAAGTAGGACAATCTCAAATGTCCTACTACAGCATGCACAGTAGTATATGTGCAACTCGATACGCACATTACAGATTCGATACGATTCTAATTTTTAAAATATTTAAGTGTTTAGACATTCTAATTTTTTATACGTGTTGTTATCGCCAACTTGCTATCCCCGGAAATTTCTTTTTCAACTGCAACTATATTTTTGAAAGTACAAATTATCGTATGTGTTTTCATGCACAATGTCAATTTAAAGTAGCAATGGACGGAAGGCTATGTTTCTGCTCTTTCCGAAGAAAACTGTTCTTATCTGTTTACTAAAAAAAAAGTGTAAAAGCCATGGTTTTTCGATATCTAAAGCTACGATATGTAACGCTGTCAACAAGAAAATGTGCAGGAAAAAACGGATTGTTTCGAATGTTGCAAAAGTAAGATCTTTTCTGTTAAAAAAAAATCCGCTAAGTCAAAGGACAGTTGAAAATCATTAAAATGCTCCGTGTCAACAGTAAACAAAGTGATTAATGTCGATTTGATTTTTACAAAGGCGAAAAAACATAATGTGCATAGTCTTTCTCCACGTCGTATCGCAGGACGCACAATGCGCTGCAGAATTCCTCATAAGAAACATTTATCCGGACAAAAATGGAAAAATGCTGTCACAACAGATGAAGGTTGCATGTACTTAAAAGTGAATGCAATAAAAAGAGATCCATTTATTACCATCAAATGAAAGAAAAAATCTTAAAACATGGTTCAAGGAATCTAAAGAAAGTTTTTCTGAGAAATTTATGAATGTTGCTGGGTTTTTCATATAACCGTAAATTAAAAATAAAGACAGCGGAGAAAAATGTTAAGATCAACTCCACATAACCCAATTTTCAAATATGAAACAACTTCTCTTTACACACACTGTCATCAATCAGTAGAACTGCATCAAGACAAAGCAAGCAGCCACAACACAAAATTCGTTGTTAATTTCCTTAATAAATGGAATAAGAAGCGGGCATCGACACCATACCTTTCATCCACGTCTCTACTAAATCTCCTAATCTATCTCCAACATATTCTTGAGCTTTTGGACTTTTTAAAAAGCGGGTTGTCCAAACGTCGCCCTATAACCTTCTTAGACTTTGGAAAGGAGTTCGAATGCAATGGTATAAAATACCTATTCCGATACAACAAAAGGATTTACTGTCTTTGAAATTACGGTGTATAATGATAGTGAAGAATAAAGGTTATCAAATAGAATATTTAAAACACAAATTTTAGGTAAATTACAACGAAAATCGTCTTAAAAAATGCGAACAGCTTTAGTAGTAACGTTCCCTACTTGTGCTCAGTGTCGACTAAAGCCTGGATACCTAGCATGCGGAAATGATACTTGCTTACTAATATTAAATTGGTATCGTCAGTGCCTCTACCTGCAATTTTTAAAATTACACATAAACTTGCAGCACAAAGTACAACGTCAGAGATAATGTTGTTCCACATACACTGGTTATCATAAATTAAGGAAAAATCACAAAAATCACGATCACTGAAAAAGTTACACGTATAATTTTATAAAACTTACCCACAAAATACAACACATAGTAAGGCATCAAATAACATAAAAAGAAATGACCAGACAATTATGGTAGTGTATAAATTAGCACATGTATAAAATGAACAAATCGAAGGGGTCAGTTTGCTATAGGAAAAGTACCTTCAATATGGAATATGATTGCCTCTAGAAGCAATACAGCACATACAGTGATGTGTGATGCTTTCAATTATGCGGTCTATCAGTTCCATAAGAAACGAGAGCCATTGCTCTTGCAAAGCAGTTGCAAGCGCGGCAAGGGTCTGAGAGTGCGGATTGAGAGCAGCTAGACGTCTCCCTAAAGCATACCAAACGTGCTCGATAGGATTCAAGTTCGGGGATCGAGCCGGCCACTCCATGGAGCATTCACGGTTCCCCTTGGAAAGGCATGGAGGTCTGTGCGTCCACCAAAAAAAATGTCAACTGAAACACAGACACTGCCTCTTCCGTATGCATCTCTTTCACGGCTGTTTGACGGATGATAACGGGTTCCAGGTTCTCTCCTTATCAAATAACGCCTACTATCGCTTTCTAGACTAAACCTGGATTCATCCGTAAAGAGAACAGCCCCCCCCCATTGTTCAGGCGTCCAGTGGACATGCTGTCGTGCCCACTGCAAACGGTCCCTCCTATGGCGTGACGTGAGCGGCATGCAAATGGCTAGTCGTGTTGCATACATACCACCTTCGTAAAGCCTTCTACGCACACTTGACGTTGAAATCAGCCTTCCGGTGGCTGCAGCAAGGGAGGATCTAAGAAGAGTCGGAGCAGCGGTTGTATTCCTGCGTGTACATAATGTCAAATATCGGTCATCGGCGCTCGTCATATCAGTTGGGCGTGCTTGGCTGAACCTCCTAGATGCCGAATCTGTGCTTTGAAATTGCCTCCAAAATCTGTAAACCAGAGAAGAAACCACATTTAGCCCTTTGGCCACTTTTGTTTGACTTGCCTCTAGTCTTGTCCTGCCTCTAGTCTCCCAATGGCTTTCCATCGTAGTTCTGCAGGCAAATGATGCCTGGAGGTCATTGTAACGAATTAGCTATCTCAGATTTCTGATCTTACCATCACAGTGAAATATGTGGGCTTGCTCTCAAACATGGACTTTTATGCTCCTCGCAACGTACGTATTCCGAGTGCAGTGCCACTAATTTGCATATTGCAGTTTTATTCAGCTACTCTTACTTGGCAACATATTCAAATTTTACACGGTTTGGCTAATTTTTTGAGGGAGTTATCGCTATTTTTGTGATTTTTCCTTAATTTATGATAACCATAGTAGTGTGTACTTTTATACTGTAATAGTGTATACTTTTATACTGTAAAAAAAATAAATAAATAGTGTCCGAGCAACGCCACTGAGCCCAAGTAGTTTCGCCCTGTATCGCGCAAGCGCAAAAAGTTAAGATCACCTAATATTGACAATTCATTCTGAGTTACCTTCCTATAGAGATTGAAAGAATTGGCTGCCTAAGATTTCCGTGGCTTTAATTGTGTCTAACGTAAATATGAACCGAATGATTAACGGTTAAAAAAGATGGGAGGAAAGAAACTAACCTAAACCCTAAGCCGGTAACTAATTTAAAGGAAGCAATTTATCGTTCGCTCATGTACAGCATAAGAACTTAATCAGTTCTCTAAATTTATTAGGCGAGCACACGTTCTTAAAAATTTACTTTGTCAGTAAATGCTATTTTTACACAGGAATGTCTATTTATAGATCAAACCAATTCTTTTATTTGTGTTCTCTCGGCGCAAATTCGTTCAATGCCTTGACTTATTCAATAGGTAGCTGGTTAACATAGAGGTCTTCACACTAGTTTTGAACTCATCTGAATTGTATGTGCCATATATGCGTCTTGATTAAGATTCGCGCGGAGCAGCGTAAAATGAAACCATAAAACATAAACACAGAAAATGGACGAGAAATGACTTTTGGCCTTCATCCAAACAAGGTTATAAATGGATTTTAGATACTTTCGTAATTTACCAAATCAGCGGACAGCTTTTACTGGAAGACAAATAGTCACTTTTCACATTTTTCCTGACACTTTGCCAGTTCATCTGCAGACAAAGCACTTAACTCTTTTGCCGGGCGATAACGACATCTTCTTGCGAGTGGCCCCAGAAAAACAATGAATCTGGAAGCTTGGAACTTCCTACTTAAATCTCGAACTCAGCAGCGTGCCAAAATTAAGGAAATAAAAATAACATAGCACTGTATATGGAAACGTCAGCTAAACAACTCTGGACATTTCTGGAATACAGAAACAGCATCACTTACTCAGCTACATAGCATGACCTACGGTTTCCATGATGTATACTTTTGCGTATGGCACAACAGTGTCAGTGAGTAGCAGTTACCGGAACGAAGCAACATCGTTATTACACACGCTTAGTTGGTTTTCCTGGGCAGATGATGAAATGGCTCAACAATGTCTCTCTTCGAAACGTCAAATCTTGTACCCGAAGAGCGTTCACAACCGACGTTAGAATTCACCAAAAACAGCTTAAGTTTTTACAGAACAAGAGGCTTCAATGTTTGATAATGTATCTTTCTTTTCGAAATGTCTCTTCCTCACTGATGCATTATTTATATCGTAACAGCTACTGGTATGTAGAAATTTCTGAATAAAATTCAACTGTACTTTTTGTGTCCATTATATCATTATTTCAGTGCTTAACAGCACGAAATTTCCACGCCCAAGCCGGTCCTCGAAGATGCTACACGTGAAAAAGCGATTGGTTCCTAAATTTTGCATATCCACTATATTTTAACCCAGTAGTTTCAAAGCGTCGGCCCTCAGGCGGCCCGCAAATGCATTTCAATTACGTATTTGTCGCAAAAAATTTCATTTACTTAATGTCCGAGTTTACATAATTTTCATTAGCATTAAAAATAAACACCAGAAATGGAGTTGATTAATATACAATGTGACATAAATCTTATTCAGAGATTTGAAGATAATGATTTTATCAACTTTTATTCCTACATAGCAAAAATTAAATAAGCTCAATTTTACGAATTTTTCCACTAGGAATATCGCTTTATTTGGGAATATTTTTTATGCGAACAACTTTCTTTCACAGTTGGCAATTAACAAGAAAGGAAACCGATTGACAGATGAGCATCTACAACCCGTGTATTTATACGTATTTTTATGCATACATATGTAATTTTCTTTATGCGTCGAAGAATTTAATAAACAAGGGAAGGAGAGTAAATTGTATTATTTTCTCTCAAGTTCTGTCCCACCTGGAAAGTTTTCCATGAAAACTTAGAAAATTTTTTCATAATCTATTTATTAGTCCAAAGGGATTTAGTCCCGAAGGACTATTACTTTCGTTTTGCGATTTTGCGTCGATTCACTCTGAATGCCCGTTTCACTTTTCAAATGGTTGCCACTAAATGTCATCGCTCTGCATTAAATTTTAAAAAATGAAAAATCTGCATAAATGTATGCATGTTTCTCGCATTGTGATAAAACCTAGAGCCATCGAATTTTGAATGACGTAATCCTACTGCGAATATGGGCATCTGGAAGCCCTAATTTTGAATTTGAAATTTGCTTTATTATCGATTTTATGTTTTGTAACATTTCAACGAATTTCTGATTAACAAACTAAATGATTTCAAAGCGAGCAATGGCAACACTGTATGGAAAAAAACATTTTTATCTCCAGCGCACGAGACTTACGGAAATTCTAAAGATATGTTCATTTTAAAATGATTTTGCGATATTGATTTTGAACTGAATTTTATGGATTGAGTACGTAGTACATGATATTTAATAAAAAAAGGTAGCACACGAAACGTTAAAAAAACGCGCCTTTGGACGTAATTTAAAATCTGAAATCTTTCAGATTTTTTTTTTCGAATTAAATTATGCTTGATTCATTCTGGAATTTTCATTTAAGTTATTAACTTGTATAATATTTGTGTTAGAAATACAGTGTGTTCTAAGCTTTCTCTGGCAATAGATATTCAACTCTAGGAATCTGGCAATGAAAATAATGTTTTTTTTTTTGACACTGTAATTCAATTAAGCTTATAGTTTTTTTGTTTTTAGTTTAAATTAAAGTAAGTTATTTAATGATTAATATTATTCATTTTTAGTTTAAATTAAAGTAAGTTATTTAATGATTAATTACACATGTTAGAAATAATTGAATAAAAGACAAATTGAAAATTTATTATTTAGCTATCAATTTATTTAAATAAAGTTAAACCAATAAAATGTCTTCAAGTACCAAACTTTAAATTTCAGACGATTTTTTCCTCTTTGCGATATTATTATTGTTCGTTTACGTATATTTTTATAAGTATTTAGAAAGCGAAAATCAAAATTGATTTAAAACTTTTTTTTATTTTATTTTATTAACAAAAAATCTACATTTGTTAAAAATGAAAGTAATAATAATAATAACAATATCGGCCGTCAGCAGTTTTTAGATCGCGCATTTGGCCCGTTTGCTCTCTCAGTTCCAGACAACTGTTTAAACCTACTTGCAGGAGAAATCCATTACCTCAGCAGCAATAAATTTTTTTACCATAAATAGGATACTTTTCACACGACAAAAGTAAAATTGCTCTTTAAATTTACAAATCCCACCTGTATATATGATTTAAAAATAAAAATGAATCGTGAAAAGCGAGTGAAAGAAAGTGAGAGTCAGTGAAAAGCGTATCAAATCACTCATTTAATCTGAAATTTCAATTTAAAGCAATATTCTTAACCATTAATTAAAAAATTTACTCTTAACCACTAATTAAAAAATCTGATGTGTACACCACATGACTTCCTTGTACGGAAAATTAAAATATACGCATTTTTTCCTGGATTTCATTTAAACTTATTTCCCCGAAATTCATTAGAGATATATTTTTCATTCAATTAATTCAGTAACAACCGTACGGCAAAAACACATAAAAACACGAAATATCGTCATTAAAAATTGAAAGATATAGAAAAAAATAAAACACCATACAGTTAAAACAATTAAAAAAAATTTGCAATTAAAATTACAGTTTCTACGCAGAAACAAGCAATTCGGCCAGCAAGCAAGAAGGCAGATTTTCCGTTGCACAAAACTAAAAGTTTAATTTTGGTCCCACTCGGCAAAAAGATACTGAAGGTGCAGAAAGACATTCACTATTCGGGTAAGTTTAAAATATAAAAAAATATGGCTGCTATGGTAAAAAAATAGGCTTAGTGGAATTTAAACAACTTTCAAATTGTTGGTAATTCTACAACTATTGCATACAGATTAACTAAAGGCATAAAATCCTTAATCGGAAGATAAGAACAACATAATTCAATCATTTTTAAAGCCAAAAATGCACAATTTACCAACATATTAGAATAGAAAAACTGAGCTCACTGAGCCCAGTAACAGAGTGGATGGACAGTGGAACCTCGAGATAAAAGTTTAATTCGTTCCAGCATCGAGCGCGTATAGAGAATTTCTCGTATCTGGGGGAGGGGGGAGAACTTCCCCATTGAAAATAATGGAAATAGAGTTAATCCGTTACGCATCTCTAAAAATATCAACATACAATACAATTTTAATAAAAAAATAAGATTGATAAATAATACCTGGTGCTTTTCGGGGAAGGTTCCAAGTACAGATTCTTAGCGTTAGAGCAAAAGATAGTTCCGGCATCCATTTCTTTAAAATCAGTCCACATTTGCGGGTTCCTTAATTCTTTAATTCTAGTTGGAGAGCTGTTCTCTTATTTTTCTCCACCTGTTTCATTCTGAAGACAGTTATAGTCAAAACTGTAAGTATCCTTCCTTGATGTCTGAAGCATGTTTAGCATTCTGATTTGTATGTAAGTCACGAATAATAAAAGACGGCCAGCTCTTCTCACTCATTTCACTGCCTTTTATTTCTGACATTCACAGTACGCATTATTTCCTCCAGTCTTGTCACATCCGTCAACATTTTGAGCTAATTCTGTCTCTTAACTGTCAATTTAAATTTCAGTTCTAAACAATTTGTAAGTCTATATGAGAATGTAGTACTTATAAGCTTTTGCGGGCTATGGGTTCGTGGATGTCTCTTTAAATAATCACTCCAGTCAAGCAGGAAGAAATTGATAACTTATTATTAATAATATAATAACGCGCAGCAAAATAAAAAAATAGTGAACAGCTCA
Source organism: Stegodyphus mimosarum (assembly GCA_000611955.2). Lineage (NCBI taxonomy): Eukaryota > Metazoa > Arthropoda > Arachnida > Araneae > Eresidae > Stegodyphus > Stegodyphus mimosarum. The sequence continues at coordinate 217,169 of KK116633.1, read as the reverse complement.
AGGAGAAAGAGAATTATAGGTAAATAAATCATCTAAGAGCACGAGAAATATCGTGAATTCCCGATATCACTCACATAAACTCTAAAATACTAACTCACAGTAAACTCTAAAACAAAATTTAGTTAACTTTCTTTAAATCACAAAATCTCAGAGCTGATTAATATTTGACTCTTCTAGGCTCTCGAAGCCGTCTTTATATGGTTTAGCACCGGTCGGAGACACGTAGCCGACACGTATAGCTTCAACAAAATACGCCTGCAACAACTTCTCGAAGCTTCAACAAAATACACTCTACGGCATTGCGTTTTTAGGAATCTTCGAGAAAATCTTTAATTTGGCAATGAATTGACAAGGTTTGGAGTATTTTTGCATTCTACTTGCTATTTCCCATTCTAGTTGAGCTGTTTTTACAATTTACACGCTGCTTAAAAGATCTACAATTCCAATCAAGAAGTAGATAATTATATACAAAACATGTGTCCATAAATTCAATTACACACAAAATAAACGTTACAACTATTACCCTAAAAAGTCGCAAATAAATGAATAACTAAACACAGTATCTTAAATAATAAAGACGATTTAAACATATTATATGTACTACAGTTACACAAATTTTTATTATTATTATTATTTTGTATAACTAAATACAATCAATTTTTCCTTGATGTTCTTGCTCTTGAAGGGCTTTATTTATAGCATTAATTAAATATTTAATCATGATTCATTTTAATAATAGAAGACATGCAGAACATCGAAAAGTAAATTAAAATGAACGCTGGCGAACACAACATATAATACATGTTTCAAAAATTAAAAGTGCATCACAAAAGCTTTTGCTCTTCCTAGCAAAAACAAAGCTACAAAGGAATAAACATATATATATATCTAATAACTGTACTTTTGGCGGAGGATGAAAACAATTCGGGTTTAATCATGGCCGAAAAAACTGCCGCGCAATGTCTGCACATTATGGCGTAATGGATGATCGGATGGAATTTTAGAAGCACGACCAGCTTGATAGTTAACATAATTTATTCTTGAATGGCGATTTTCTTAATGCATAACTGTACAAGACTAGGGGCGCTAAAAGCGCCCCATAATTTTAAATATGCAATTACATTTTAATTAATGACGAATATCTAACAGAGGCTGACATACAGGTGAACAAAGTAGAGATAATCTGTGCTTTTTTAGTTTTGGGTTTTAGTTCCATTTTTTCAAGCAGCGTTAAGTAATTTCGAATGATCTCGAATTAGGAAGAAAGGATGAACTTAGGGGGAGAGCACCAAATTTAGAATGTTCATTTTGAGGTTATATTTATACATTTAAATAAGAAAGCAAAACTAAGTCCTATAATAAGACGTTAAGAATTCTGAAGTAACCTATCTTAATTCTAAATACATTCTGTAAAATGCGGAACATTTAAATTGTAAATTATGAACTAAAAACATTTTAAAACCAACGGAAAAATTTGAAAAAATGTACACAAAAATATTTTGTTAATCTTCTCTGTTCAAAGCTTCAGACAAAACTTGTCAAGGGAAAAGTACCTGAAGCTTCCAACCAAGTTGATTAACTTGACCAGGCAGACCATGTTTCGTCTGACAAATCCATTGAAACTTCAAACGGAAAAAGCGTACTCAAATTTCCTTATAATTTTAAACTTAATAACAGTCTCACTAGATTTGTCCCTTTTCCCAACATGTCTGCGTGTTCAAAAGCACTGAAAATTTTTTTTAAAAATTGAAAAGTAAACAAAGTACTACAAATAAAACCTAAAATAGAAACTTAATTGAAAGTAAATCCTAAAACACAAAAGGCCTAGTAAGGCTAATGCGAAAAGTAAAAGAATAAAAATATTCAAACAATTCTCAGATATGAAAATTAAATTTGAAAGTCTTACTTTTTTGTTTTAGGATTTACTTTCAATTAAGTCTCTATTTTAGGTTTTATTACTAGCACTATGTTTACGTTTCAATTTATTTTGATTTGATTTTTTCAATTAAGTCTCTATTTTAGGTTTTATTTCTAGTACTATGTTCACCTTTCAATTTATTTTGATTTTACTTTCAATGCTTTTGAACACGCAGATATGTCGGGAAAAGAGGCAAATCTAATGAGACTGTTATTAAGTTTAAAATTACAAAGAAATTTCAGTACGCTTTATTCCGCTTGTGAATTGTCTCAGTGGATTTGTCAAACGAAACATGTCTGCATGGTCTGGTTAATCAACTTGGTTGGAAGCTTCAGGCACTTTTCCCTTGACAAGTTCTGTCTGAAGCTTTGAACAGAGAAGATAAACAAAATATTTTTGTGTACATTTTTTTTTCAAATTTTTCTGTTGGTTTTAAAATGTTTTTAGTTCATAATTTAGAATTTAAATGGTCCCCATTTTACAAAATGCATTTGGAATTAAGATAGGTTACTTCGAAATTTTTAACGGCTTATTATAGGACTTAGTTTTACTTTCTTATTTAAATTCATAAAAAAATTGGCAGCTAACAGCGCTATTTTTGACTAGATTGGTCCTTCGAATTTTAAAATACTTTTTTACTTTTTTTTTCTTCTTTTTACTATCTGTATATAAACTAAATGGATAACATAAGGTAGGAGTTAGAATAATAAAAGCAAACTTACAAGCTATAGAATGGTAAGTTCCAGAATTTTAATTTATCGCTGGAGTGTAATAGAAAAGGATAGGATAACTCAGCAATAGTTACAGAATACTTTTCACACAAATTCTTAATGACATCCCTCTTTTTACGGCATTGTACATCCTATAATATAGTTCTGCTTACACTCGTTCAGTGTTGCCTCATCCACCTGAAAGACACAGCCGTGGTTAAAGGATGTTTTAATTTCCTTAAATCTTGGCGCAATGACGACACTAAGGACATGGTGCTTAAAGCAGCGCCAGAGAAAGAAATCCCACAGCGAACTACTAGTAATCGAGGCACCAAGGCAGAAGGACTTCAGTCATCGGCAGCTGCACGCCAATCCATTCGTTGCATAATTTTTCAGATAGACAGAATTACCTTTTAAAACCTGAATTGATAAAGGTGCCCTTTAAGTGGCCTAGAGATTTAATGAAATTGAAACAACGCATTATCAAGGCTTATATTCAGGTGGATAACACAAAGCTTAAAATGTGGGCCAGATTACGGATATACACCTTATTCTAAAAGGGAAGACATATGAAGAATTCGATAGTCTGTAAAAATTTCGTAACATTCCATTACCATTAATTATATTAAGCTTTTCCTACCTGTTACGATTTAGAAACAGTTTAAAATCCCTAAAAAAGTCTTTCTGTGTGTAGTTGATTTCTATTTATACAATTACTAAACACAATTCCATCACCTTAAAACAACAAATTAAACACCACAGCAAACAAAAGGGAAAGACAGAAAACAGATGAGAACGAATGGGTAAAACTATTGGTACACGAAGAAGTAACAGAAAAGACAGAAACCACATCAAAAACCTTAAAACCAGATTGAAAACACAAATTTACCAGAATATCAGAGTTACAGGTTTTAAATCGATTCAAATTAGCAATAAGTTTTAAGAAAGAAAATAAAGGTTTCATTGACAGCTGGAATGAATGAGGAGAGAGGTTGATTGAAAGAAAGGTTTTTTTTTTTTTTTTACATAAGAAGCCATGGACTTTCTCACTCCATTTCACAGGTATTATTTAAACTCACACACAATTCTGAAGTCCAAAGCATTCAGTCACATACCTGCGTTCTCGTCAGTTCGCAACAACTGAGCGCTTTCATGCCAATCATCAACACCCTCTCCTCCCCAGAAGTCCCGCAACACTGAAAATAAAAATCTTACTTTAGTTCTATAAATTACATGCGAAAATGCCTTTGCGCAGAAAAATAATAAAACATTGGGAAAAAATTAAATGAACTGCATGCACATGCATAACTTGCGATTTTTAAAAGCACTTGGTGGTACAAGTAGCTTGTACCACCCAGCTAAAGCTTTTCGCGATATTAAGAAATCTTCTTACATCAACGGAACGAGCTCCTTAATACGAAATGGTAATAACAAAGACAGTGGAGATATACCATTCAATTTTATTGCCCTAAACGTAAGAAACACTAAGTGTCGTTTGAAATCATTTCTAAAATGCTTATTATCACCGAGTTCGAGCGGCATTTAACATTATACGCTGGTTTTATACACTTTAAAAATCCCAGCCATTCTTGGTTGACATTTCATTCCGCTGAACATTCCTGATGTTTGTATATTTGTTCGAATACGGCATACGTATGAAAGCTACCTGTCCAAGAAGAAGGATATCTTGGTGGAGGACATTTTGAAACGTTTTGGTTTTATCGTCATTATCGTGAAATTTAGTAATTAAAATGCAGCATACTTGCTGTTGTATTTTAAAGATTTTCGATGTTAGTCAGTCAGCTGTTAAGAATGTGTCTTGATAGAGTTTGTTAAAGCGTGGTCTTATGACTGACAGCCTGGAGCGCAAATTACTTTAACGCTTTAAACGGCACCGGTATATAAAATACACCTCCTAAAAATGCTAAATTTCCTACACCACAAGCTGTAATCTAAAATTTCTAATGTTTCGTTTTGATTCACTATCCTATGAATCCTTAATATTTTGCAGTTATGAAATTAATATGCTTTGTTCCATGGTATCATGTTTGAATATTCATAAATTCTATTGGCGAGGGAGAAAAATTAAAAATCTGCAAATATATGACGTACACATGCTGAATCTTATATATTTACTGCATTTCAGTCAGAAATGATAATTAAAAGAAGAATATTTATACGATTTTAAGACCGATATATAATATATACCGGCGCCCATACTGAGGGTATACGCCAACAGATGGCAGCACCAGGCTTCTCCTTCTCTACTCTGCGAGATGACAAAATTCCTTTATATTATAATTGTTTATGATTAATTTACAAGTTGCTTAGGCTTCAATATTATATTCAAGGGGGAGCCGCCCACACAGTATAGTGGTTAGGGGAGGTAAACAGCTGAATTGGCTTCCGACCCAGGTATACTTGTTATATCCATGCAGAATTGGTTACCAACCTAGCTGGAGTTAACCACTAGCTGCCAGGCCGCAGCCCTGGGCCACCAGGCAGAGCAGACGACATTTATTAAATGCAAAAAATAAATATACATGTGCATACAAGGCACTTGAAAAATGGTATAATCAAAATATAGATACATATAAAGACCAAGGTGGTGGGAAGCAGACTGCGATACCAAACGGCCCGGGTTCGAATCCCGAAGAAGGCATGGTTGTAACTGCTCGTCCCTTTATAAGGCAAAAGTGGCCCAGCTACTGGGTGCCTGCATGATAAAGTGATTACTACTTCTGGCCTTTCCAGTGGCCAAGCCGCAGTCGGCTGAGGATCCGCCACTGGTAAAATATATACATATATATATATTCATGGGGGATAAGGAGTTTACTGACCCTGCGCTAAGAATGAATAAAAGTATTTTACTTTCTTTTTATTCTTTGCTTACTCCACTGGAGCTTCTCCTTCATCTCTGTTTAGCTAAATTTTACTTTCAGCACTTCTCGCTTTTCGTGGATCATCGATTTTAAAATTTACGTTACACAATTGTAGGGGTTAAATGTGGCATGTTAGCCCCGAAAGACACCCATCGCTTCGAGTTTTCCAAAGTCTTAGAATGCAGCGAAAATGATAGGAGGTGGTCGACAGCTAATTTGTCATGCGGAGGTCACAGGATCTTCCCAAAAAGGTTGTGATACCATCACACAAAAGGAAAGTTCCCTTACAAACACTGGAAACAGAAACGCACTTTAGGTTCCTCTCTTAGTGTAATGTAAAATCTGCTGATTTGAAAGCAAGCTTTTATGCCTTTAGGGTATCGTCTTTGTTAATGTCAGATGAAGATAAGAAACTAGGAAACACATGGGAAAATGTTTCCCCGAGGTAGGATACAAGTACGTGGTTTTCGAAATAAGTGTTCACAGTTGGTTAAAGGTGGGAAAATATTTCTAAGGCTACTTTTAGATTCTTTGGAAGGGGGGAGGAGGGGTAAAGCATAAAATAGAATAACTTCAAAAATGCAACATAATTTTTCAGCTGTGTCATAGTGTTTCATTTTTCAATTTTTTATTTTTCACCTGAGTTATATCTATTTGTAACTTTACAATAGTTCAATTACAGCATGATACGGTTTACGCACGCAGTGTTGTATTTATTTGCTAAATTTCTTCATAAAATAATAATAGTGAATTTAAATCATTTTCAAAAGCTTTTTACCCATACTTTACATCAGTATGTGCAATTGGGTGGCATCATCAAAATGCACAAAAACATAAATTTTATTTTCAAAATTTTAAATTTCTAGCGAACTTTTAAACGTTTTTGACTTTAGACTTGTATAACTATATTCAAGCCCTCGTCTCTATAAAGTAAACAAAAACAGATTAAAAATAAACAAAACAATTGGCAGCTACCTGGAAAAAAACATGTCTTAGAGGGGAACCGGTATAAAATATATACCGGCTCTCAAAATTCAGGATTTCACTCTAGATTTTTTTTAAGTCTCAATTTTGTGGTGTTAAGGTCCACAAAGTTACAATTCACGCAAAATTTTACCACAATTTAAAATATTTTATATACTCCCCCTCAAAGGGTTAAAAATGAACCAGTATTCTTCTCTATTATGATTAAAACGATACTGAATTGCTGAAAAATTACTTTCGTGGTAGAACCGATTTAAAAAAAAATCTAACAATTTACTGTTTTTAAGCTAGTTCAATGGTTTCAGTTACACTATTCGCGCTGGAATGACCATTTTGTCGTAGAGAGGAAAATACTGTATTGCTAACGTTCATAGCATTCAAGTATTTTGTTGCGAACTTCTTCAAGCATTCTTTTTGTTTCTAAACTGATTTTTCAAGAATATGAGTATAAAGAAACGACAATTACTTACACTCATTAACTGACGAAGACAGTTAAACCCAAATGTCAGTTTTTTGCAAAATCTTTAGAATGGATTAATACGAAAAATATAAGAGATTTTTAAAAATGGCAACAATTCAAGCACACTTTTACTCTGGATTAACCTCTAGGCTTGGGCTGAAAGATGACTGAGGTTATATATAAGTTTCTATACAGCAAATAAATCTCTCAAACGTCTAAACTACGTGGGAATAAAGCCCATCTACAATTTTAGATAACTCGTTCTCTCTTTTTTGAAGGCTAAATGTTTATTTATTGCAATGCAAGTGACGAAATTTTACTTTTTATATTATTTCAACAAAATTACACAACTGCAAAATACAGCGAAAGCTTTGTTAGTGACACTTTCTTATTAGGACCAGTTTGGATGTTCAGGACAGATGGATTAATGAATGAAATTAAGCATTCTGCACATGAACTCAAATGTTAATGCATAAGTGAAAACGGTCGGGTTCGAAGATGGCTGAGGCTTATGAGTTCGAATACAGTGCATTAGAGAATCCGTCCTTGAAAAAAAGGTCATCTGAAATTCCAAATTACAGAACTGCAGTTTTTCTAATACACGAATGCTCATTTAATGTAATTTTTAAGCGAGGAGATTTTATTTTTTTAATATTATATTTCATTAATATTACACAATTACTAACATATAGTGAACTCTCTCACAGCGATTACCTTAGAAAGTCATTACATATGGATTGAGTAACGGCATTAAGTAATGCATGTAAAGGCGGCCCAGATGGTATAGTGGTGCCTGGCTTCAATACCGAAGGGTCTGGGTTCGAATCCCGAAGAAGGCATGAATGTAAAATTGTCTGTCCCTTCATGGGAGGTAACGGTGGCCGCCTCCACAATAAAATGGCCACCGCTTCTGGCCTTAGTAGCCAATGCCGTTATAGGCAAGTGGCCGCCATTGGGGGGGGGGGCGGAATCACGCATGTAAATGCAATACATACTACTCTAACGTACTGATCTTCAGACTCCCAGTATTCAACTCATTTTGATTTGCTTACATTGTGGCTAACATCGATTTATTAGCGGTCTGTGACCGATAAAAACCTTTGGATTTGATAATGTAAATGAAATGAACAAATGTGTGCATTATGATCGCATGATATGCTTTGTTTCGCTAATACATTCAATAAAGACCTACGGTCCCGAATGTAGTTTAGGTAAGATCTTTGTGTAACAGATGATTTCATAATTTTTCCTTCCTGTATATCAGGAATGGCCAAATGATTTGTTGCTAGAGTCGACATCTAGCATTAAAAATTAATCATCAGCCAGTATCAAATTGTGATATTTCGCGCACTGAAGCATCTTGGACAAGCTGATTATTAGGAGGGAGGCATAACGCTTAAACAGGAAAAGGGGGGCATCAAATCGTATTAATACAAAAATAACTCATGGTATTGTTATATACCACCTCTCCGAAAAATTCCGAGACAGATTTTCTTCCTGGTATATAATCACAACTGGGAATTATAACTCGGAATTCAACTGCTACTTTATCCCGGTGTCATGGATGGGTTGCATAAGAGGATTCAACAGGTTCATCAGGAATGATGGAAGAAGGAGGATTTCGTTTTCCTGCACGACAATACGCACGCTCACACGGCTGGAGTTGCGGTGCAGTTAATAGCAAAAAAAAAAAAAATGTGCGCCAGTTTTCAACCACTCTCCATATTCACTCCATCTGGCGCCGAGTGACTCTTTTTTAATTCCCGAAAATCAGATTTCACATGAAGGGTCAACGCTATGACGACGTAACCGACATTAAACCACCGTAACACTAAAGTTAAATAACATCCTAAACAAGGACTTTTCTGGTAGTTTCCAATGATTATATGAAGGATGTGAATGTTATAGTCAAGTGTGTGTGAGGGGAGACTATGCAGAACAACTGAAGCATTAAAACCACCATCTTAAGTTTTCTCTAACGTTCATTAATCTAGTCTCTGAGTATTTCGGACAGATGATGTACGGTGTGTGTATTGGCCTATAAAAATGTCACAATGTCAAGTGACATTATTATAGGCCAATACACACACCGTTACCTCAACAGACCTTAAGACTAGTTGGCTTCAAAATCCCCTATGACAATACCTAAATAATCTATAATGTTTTTGCTTAAGTAAATTTTATGCAATATATGAATTATCCCCAATTTGTTTTATGTATTTTTCCAAAAACAAGACAAATGCAGAACTTTCAATGCAATGGCTAGTTAGCAAGCGTCATGAAAAGCGAGGATTAGAAAGATAAACATACAGAAACGAAAATTATTATGCAAAGCAAAGCATCTCAAACACCATGCGGGCCAAATGCACGGTCTGAAAACAATTGGCAGGCCAGATTGATTTTTTTAAAAGAAAACGAAAATTTTGATTAAAAAATAAAAAAAAAAGTTAATTACTTTTTAATTTCGCTTCCTAAATACTTATCAAAATATACACAAATAATAATAATAGTAATTGTGCAAAAGACAGAATTCTAATTATATATTTATTTTCTATTTGAAATCTTAAGTTTGGCATCTGCAAGACATTTCTATCGGCTACACTTCGTAATTCAAATTAGACTGACATTTAGTGAAGATAATTCTAGCATGTTAAATTAATCATTAATTAACTTACTTTAATCTGAATTTAAAACAGTTTTCAGAGAAATATTACCAAATGGGACAGAATTTGTAAATAAATAACTGCAACCTAGTCTTTCTTCTCTTATTTAACATATTTTTTCTTTCACGCATAAATAAAAATACATATAATACAGACATACATACATAAATAATAATAAATTTCTTATTTCTTTATTACAGCTTGACACATGGTGGCGTTTTGATTCTGATAAAGTTTCTACCCTTGGAAAGAAACTGTTAAAAATTATCTTCATCACAGATGCTTGTCGGTCAATCGGGTTCTTTTAATACTCAACTGTGAAAAAAAGCTGTTTACATACAAATATATTTTCAAACAAAGCAATTATTCGTAGTGCAAAAATTCGCAGTTGACCTTATTTACTTTTTGACAAGTTCGAATAAAAGTTAATAAAATTTGTACCTCCAAAGCTATGAATAAGATTTACATCAATCACAGTGTTAAATTAATTACCTCCACTTATAAATGGATTTTCCTAGTGCATTATTCATACGCATATTTAATAGAAATGAAAGTAATATAATCTCAGACTTCTAAAATCTTGAAATCTTTGCATCACAGTAATTGCAACAAATACATAAGTGACATGTCTTGGCAGGCGGCATATTTTATAATTGCACATCTGTATCGCCACCGACGAAGTGGCTTCTGTAATGGACCAATGAGTTTCCAGTAATATTTCAATTTCACATTACATGACCTTTGCTGCGATTTGAGCAAGATTGTTTAAAATGTTCTGTCACACAATCTTCTGTATAAAATAATTAAAGCATCGTGAATTTCTTGTGAGCATTTCTAGTGCGAAGTTAGATTAAAAATCAGCATAGTCATATATGTAAATAGTAGACGTCTTAGCATTTTTTATTGCAGTCTATATGAAAAAGATGTTCTATATTAATAGGCAATGCACAGTTTTATTCAAAGTGAGCTTTATGCATTCCTACACATTTAATGTTTCAAATTTCAAACTAATAACACTCAAATAATAATCACTCAAATGTATTACCTACACATGAAATGTTCTTCAAACAGAATGAATCACAATGCATATATTTAATTTATTGATATATAATTTTTAATATTAACAACAAGTATAATCAAATCATTCACAAAACATATTTTTAATCTTACACTTTTTAAATCAAAGGAATGAAGATTATAGTGAGATATGAAAATACTACATTCATTGTAATGCTTCCAGTTGTTCTCGGCTCGATAAAAAAAAAAAAAAAAAAAAAAACTAAATTTT
>KK116633.1:146942-204000 GCA_000611955.2 Stegodyphus mimosarum | reverse complement strand
TCCTGCGAAGTCCCTGACGCTTATAATTTGGTCTCTTGGAAACAGTTCTTTCTAAGCGCAAACCCACCACGAATGATGGACTCCGGAAAGCAGTGGAAGAAAAATGGAAAATTTTACGAAAAACTCTTCTGTCAAGGAAATCACGATGCAGGATGTCCAGGAAAAAGGCTATAATACTGTACATTAAAAAAAAATAAAGCATTAATTAAACGGGCTCGAAGTCGTTCTAAAATTGTGTAAACACTCTCTGTACTTGCCATCTAAACATAACAGTTCCAATACAGATCGGAGAAGAGGGAGAACGGAAAAATTACATAAGCGAAGCTGATTTTTATTCAGGAAAATCAAATTTCAGTACATAGAGCTTGATTGCCGGGATAAGTCTGTACACTCATATAAATATCTTCGGAATAAAAAACATGAAATAGCAACAGTGGTACATTTCGGTGACATTGTCTGCATACCTACCTAATAATTTAAATCTTTAATGTATTATTAAAACATAGTTGTAAAAAGTGGGAGAACAAGAGGAAACTATTCAATACATCTTACACAGCAGATTATCACTGGAATCACGGACACCTTTCTCGTTAAAAAAAGCTAAAAACGGCTAAGCTATTAACGCGTTTACCCAAATATTAATTATGTATGTGAAACAGATACTTTAATAATACTTATTGCATTAAATTGATGAGCAATCTTCCACTTTGAAACGTTTTCGAAATGCTTCATATTCGAATCTCAGCATATACACAGTGGTCAGCTTATACACAGCAAAAATGGTCCAGCTGACGATCACAACAATCCCAAATGACACATTCTTTATCTCTACAATGCACTTCCTTTTACTACAGGTAAAGGAAGTCAAAATGCTGGAGGGAATCCCACTTATCCAGACATGTCTCCACAGGATCCACAACGATCAGTGGTTTCGCCTCCCAGTTCAACGTTCTCTCCGCAGAGACAAATTAAAGACGGCGCACTCATCGAATTTGGATGACGGTCATGATTTATTTCTCTTAAGAAGGTTCTTACTCCTCCATACTCACCTTTCTTGTTCCCAAAGTGTGATTATTAGCAACTTGTATTGATTTTTTTAAGAAGCTTTACAAGAAATCGCTGACTGCGTTCCCAGGCGACACATTTTGGTTCTAATTCGCTTTTACTAAGAGAGCTTGGTAGAGAAAGATTTGAAGATTCAGAGATCCAAAGATTTGAAGATCTACTCACCGACCACAGATTACAGTGAAAAGATGACCACATCTACAGCTGACGGTTAAGAGCAAAAACATAATAAAGATAACGTGGAATTTCAAAGGAAGAATTAAGAGAGACAATTAATTCTGAGAATCACATTCGAACTTGGGTACTGAAGTGCAACTTATGATTACACTTTGGATAGCTACCAGATTCTATCTCACGATCAAAAGAACAATGCTATACAAACAGCATAAATAATATACATTACTTTTATGTAAAAAGCTTTATTTCCTCACGATTAATTCTTTCATTTTTACCTCCTAGTACGAAGTAAGGGAAGTACTGTAATCGCGAAACATTTCGGGTATCGTATTTCAACGGCAGTATCCACTATGACCGCTCCAGAATCCACCTAGACGATTTTTTTGCGTGACGTCGTTTGTACGTAAGGACGAATAAAGGATAATTTTTGCCAAAACGGATCAGAAGGGATTTTTTTCGTGGCGTACGTACATATGTATGTATCTAGCATAACTGAAAAACGATTAGGTTTAGAATGTTGAAAATTTTACACATAGGAATGCTATAACATCTAGTTGTGCACTACCCTTTTTTACTCCAATAGGCCGTACCAAAATATGTGTGCATGTGTGTATATATATATATATATACACACACACACACAAACACAGATAGATAACAAGTAAGATATATATAACCAAATTCACAGACACGAAAGAAATGAAATTCAATAACAGAAAAATCCAAAATTCCTTGGATTTTGGTGGTAATGAGTTTAAATTCTTTAGCATCTTTGTGAATTTGGTTCTAAATTTCTCATTTTTTGTCTAAAATTGTTTTATTTTTCAGCAGCATATTGCGCCAGAATTTTTGGGGGGGGGGACTCACAATTTTTACCTATAATAAACATGCAGAAAACCATGAAAGAGCCTAAGCAGGCATCCTGTTCGCTTGGATTCGAACTCGCATACTTTCTCTTTGAAATAATTCTACCAACAAATACCAGTCCACAGAACAGAATCACAAAATCAGAAGAACAGAAGCGACGTTCTAACTTATAAATGAATTAGAATGGATGCTCCTGAATATCCTTAAATAAGCTCTAAACTCATTCGAAATAATCCAACTTAAATTATTTGCTTCAAAACGAAAGCTACAAGCAGTTATCAGCAAAGACCTACAAATCCCAACCAAAAAGGTAGCCGCAATCACACACACAAAAGGGGAGGGAAGGGGGGAAGAGAGAGCAGGAATTTCGTACTACAAAATAAGCAAGGGAGAAAAACGCCGCTGGTATGCAAAACATCACCAAGAAAATATAAAGCAAAACAAAACAAAATGATATCACAACCGCACCATAAAAAAAAAATTTGGCTTTGAAAAATACGAAAAGTTCCATATAATAAATTTATCTAAACGATGGAAAAAGTTCTCAAATAGGTGTGAATACATTTGCAACATGTGTATCTTCTTCCTTCTTTCTTGAAACTTCGCCAGTTCAAACCCAGTCGTAACAAAATATATCTGTTCAATAGCAATGACATAATAAGGTCACATGTGACGGTAATCACAGCGGATATGAAATCGCATGTGTACTACCTTTGCGACTCTACTCATTTCCAGGCAAAATTAAAAACAGTGGTTCATTTGAAGCACTTCAATGAATTGCAGCCAAATTAACTAAGTAACAGACACTGTTAAATTTAGTGATGTACTTTAAATAAAAGTTTAAATTCCTAGCAAGTTCAAAGGAACCCAGCCAGCCAACTCAACAAGAGGGCTGATAAGATCTTGGCAAGCGAAGGCAGTCTGCGCTCCAGTGTACTGATCCTCGAATATTTGCAAGTTCGGAGTGAAACATATCAGCTCTGCATAAAATTAGAAACATCGCTAATGGGAAGACAAGTAATTTACTGATGTTAGTATTAACCAATAGGAGGTCACTGAATAATTATAAACAGTCCTAAACTCAGTTTAATTTCACCTTTTCAATGAAATAATAAGAAATGAATTACATTAATTTTTATTAACACTGGGTTACTCGGTTTCGCCCGAGGGAATTATCTGAGATGGTATAAACTGGCAGACTGACAGAAAGTGCTTATTACAAACATGATGTTTGAAACAAGCTTTATTTCGCTAAATGCTGATGACACAGGAGTACTTTCAATCACAAAGATTTTCAAAATACAGAACTTCATGAGAATAATAATGATCGCAAAGTCTTTCAGCCTTAAGACACCAGCACGTTATGATATCAAGCTTATCCATTATTGGTGCTAAATCGCATTGTCTGGTGAAAATTCTTATTTGCTGAACTGATCGACGACAAAATACGTAAGTACCATACAAATTATGGATAGATGGATAAAAATATAAGTGTTTGACAACTCTTTAAGAGCTCAACTATCTAATCTGTGGGATGGGATATTTAAATTAAACCACAACGTGAGTGAAACAAATATTTTTTTTTTTTCGCTGCGGATAATGTAGAAAATACAGTTGTATATAATAAATTATACAGACAACAAATGCATTTTTCTTATTTAAAATACCACATACGACAAAAATATACTCCTTTTATCTATCACATGAAGGAAGAACGACGATACACTTTTTATACAAGAATTCAAGGTAATTGTTCCAGAGTTATATGCACAGAATTATTCGGCGAGGTGTTACTTAAAATGTAACACAGAAAGTGCGTGCAGGAGACTTATACATTATTAGTTATTATTTCAAAAATTTCGCATAATAATATATAATGCTTTTTACCAGCAACTGTCGAAACAGAATATTTCAATTTTCAGAATAATATTTTTTTTTTTTTTTATTACTTCACACATCTGAAACAAACTTTTTGATTATTCTACTTTCTACTACTCAGAAAAAAAAAAGTCTGAATAAACTCGAAGAATTCAAAAAAAATTATATCAGCGCTTAATTCGAATGTAATTGTACATAAAAATCCAAACTGAATAAGATATAATCCTAATTTAATTATGCCTTATTATTTATAATTTAAATAAATGTTATTTTCGGAAAATACGTTTGCAAATAAGAAATTTGTACCAGCGTAACAATTTCTATTTGAATATGCTTCTTCTCTGAATCAAAACTAAAGGATCCGGCTAATGTTGCCACAGCAATAAATTTAATTTAATGCACAGTTTTTTCATCATTAAGTAAATTTATATGAATAAAGGTACTGCGTCGGGAAATATAAGAAAGTTTAGAAAAAAGATAGTTTTTCCCTGCTATTAATATTCTACATTAACTGTTTCAGGCAGAATAATTCTTTTTGAGTTAAATAAAATTGTACTTTAGTTTTAATTTAAATTGAAATGACATATCTCCATTTAGAAGATACGTCTTTTTACAAGCAAGCATAGATACTAAATATATATGCAACGCCCCAAATGATTCATACACTAGAAAACCACTTTTCCTAAATCTAACAAAGCAATGAAAAGCATCATCTATCCATATAAATGGACTTGAACCTCCATGAACTAAGTCGAAATCAAAAGCAGAACACATAAGTATAAAAATAACAATGGAAAACATCGTATTTCCGGCGCGAATGAAAAGGGTGAACAAAGCCCGAATTCCCCAAAAAATCCCTATTCCCCGAAATGATCATAAAGTAAGGCAGACAAAGCTAGTTATTTGCATGTAACCCTGTTGCTATGCGCTGTGTCTACCTCAAGCACATTGTTTCTGTCACTGACGGATTCCGGCGAGGAAAAAAGGTTTCACTAAAAGGTTCGGATTAAAAAAGACTAGCACCCCATTTTAGTAATCCGTCTTTTAAGAACAACGAAATTTTATTATCAGGTTTTCCCCAAATAGTTAAAGATCTGAAACTGATACGAGAAATTCTTTCTTCTATTTTAATTCCAATAAACCAAACAGCCATGATTAAGTGATTAAAATGGAGCCACAGAGAAAAACAGTGTCTGCACAATGAACGTAATACACAACAGTACATGTGCTTCTTACTTTCTGGTTTAAATATAGTTCTAGAAGGCAGCTGGTTAAAACTCTATGCAGTTGTATACCAGCAATAAAGAAATGATCCATGATCCTCTTATTTCCGAGATACGGATAGTACTTTCCTGAAACTTAAATACGATACGCCAATTTGAAAATGCGATCAATGGTTACTCTTGCGAACTGAAGTGAACTTAAGCTGGGGGAGAGTGACGACAGCTTCCAGAATGTATAAGAATCAGAATTAGTTTTTAGTTTGAAACGTGAAAGAACGTTTTGCTTGTTGTGTTCTGTCCCTGTATTTATTTCATGTGCTTCGATAAAGTGTTTCCATGTTTTTCGGAATGATTTTTGTCTTCCTGGGCTTTCCAAAACATTCTGCATAGCGCAGATGCAAACCCATGAAATAGTAAATTTCGGCTTTTCGTCCTCAACAATTACAATGAATTACGGTAGCAAATTATCAACTTAGATTTATTCGATGTAACTTCTGGAATCTAATCTTGATCACAAAGAGTGAAGAACGATCTTGCAAACAGATTAAAACACGCATCCCAGCATTCTGAGAAACAGACACTTCAACTACTGCAAATTAATTACATGGAAATTCTTCAAATCAACTTTTCTCATCAATAAAAGAAATAAATTGTAATCTCCAACATATGTAAATGGTGCACAAAGAATTAATTCTTTACAACGAAAGCGATAGGCAATGGTTATTTTCCTTGCTTCGCAATACTACTCCATATGATTCCAATTCATTTTTGACAGCTTCCCTCCGTGATGTAAGAAATAAATGATGTAGATGGTGCACAAAGAACACTAAAGACTATACCATGAAACTGATATGCAATACTAAACGTGCTTATTAATTTCTACTTTAAATGTGGTTTTGGAAGGCCATAATTTACATTTCCGAGATATAGATGGTGAGAAATGACCGTATTTTCATGAATACTTTTTACAAGTATTAATGTGCCTTAAAAAAAAAAAAAAAGAACTTGCACTAATTTTCTTGAAGTGATATTCTGCAATATATGCTGCTTATTAATATAAGAATACATGCACATTTTCAGGTGGGACAGATGTAACTTAGGAATGCCTAAGGAAGCGTTTATTCTAACACAACTATCACAAATGGCATTAACAGAACTCCATCCCTGCTAGGCAATGAGATCGCGCTACATCATCAAATATGACATTAAGGATTGGCTTAAATATTCTAAGCTCCCCAGTTTACTCCGAAACTGACGTCAAGACGACAAAAATCGACCGATCACAGCAAAATGCTGATGTTAAGCTTGGAAACTGATACTGTCTGTCAGAGAAAAAAGTATTTTTACAGCAGTAAATTTACATTTTATTTTTATTGCGTTACAAATTTGAAACTGTGGTTTTGTTTGATTTACTAGGGGTTTATATTAATTAGGCGGAATCAAGTACGTATAGATTAAAACTTCCTTGCTTAGCTGCAGCTTAGATTGAAATTCCCTAGAATTTTGTTAATGTCAATAACTACAATGATGTTTAAAACTTATGACATCAGTGATAATTAACTCTTTGCACTCGAGAGGTGAATCTCGGTCACCGCTAAATTTTATGCGGTAACTCGAGAGGTGACTCTCGATTACCACTCGGTTTAACGAGATAATTCGACAGGAAACGATACGTTCGGTTTGGATAATATCGCTTCATGAATGTATTCAACAATGCAGCGTATAAAACAACAACCAATCTTAAATCTTAAGCACGTATCTGAAATTTATTGTTATACATGCGTCTTCGATGTTAGTTCGAACGCGACACTCGTGGTAAAGGAATGTTATTTTCAGAGTTAATTACCCCATTAAGCAGGGAATACGATGAAGGAGATTTGACCAAGTGAAAATGATTTCGATTTTTCGTTGATGAAGAATGAAATTACGATAGGGTACTTGACGATTAGGGAAGAAGGAAAGCAGTGATGACGATAGCAATGAAGTAAGAGGTGTAAGAAGGTGAGAATTCAGGGTAATAGATAGATAGTGAATTTTAAAACGACAGTGATTCCGCAGAAGAAACAGAAAATCCAAAATGGATAACCTACACAGTATCCGAAGAAATGCAGCAAAGAATACCGTTTATATCAGGTTAAACAGTCTCAGGATCGTTGAAGATACTTGGCTGTTCCCACCCTCAGAACAGCCAAGTATTTTCAGACATTAAGGACCATTAGATTTCTTTAAATTGTGTATGAAATCATTTTAATTTAGCTGTTAGAAATTCAGCAAATGTGCGCAAAATCGTCTCGAGTTGCTGGTTCGCTCGAGCAAAGTGCAAAGAGTTAAGCCTACTGCAAACGCTCTTATGATGTAGATAACGTCAAATTAGGAAAAGAAAATACGTGAATGTAAAATTTAAGTTGGCCTAGGTTTTAAATGAAACGCTTGACGACTTTTAGAGCGTTCATAATTAGGTTCCTTTTGTTCAAGAACAAATGTTTTGCTACTGAAAATTTTAAAAAAGGTTTAAACATTTTCAGAAATTCATATTAAGTTACGCATTTGGATTTATTTCAGAAGCTTAATGATTACGATAAACCTGAACTATAAATACAGTAGAAGAACATTCATTCATATACTAACCTACTTATAATATGAATTAACTTACCATTCTAACAGTTACACTAACCGAAAAACTGAGAAAATTTTTTCATCAAGTTCCATTGGTGGTTTGTATTAGCACTTTATTACTCGCGTTCGTTTTAGAATATGGAGATACCAAAGAATTTTTTTAATTTCTTAATTTGACAAAAAAAAAAAACACGAACTTGGATTACTTTACATTACCCACAATTTAAATGATTTTTCCCATATATTTCAAAAATAATAATGTTATCCTGCTTTTTATAAGATGCGAATACTGTTCCCAGTTTTCATAGCTAATCTTTCCTAAATTGTCGTATGACTATAAGATCTTTAACTATGTGAATGTTTGACTATGTGAGTGTATACTTCTGAAGTCGAAGATCTTGTAATTTCGAATCGATCGAAGTTTAAATTGCGAAACTCAGTTAGAAGCTGAGATGTAAGTTGAAACTTTTCCAAAGGGGTGCCAACTGGGTGATGTTACTGAAATTTTCGGAAAATGCATTTTCGAAGACACAGAACCATCTTTTCCCAGAAGGCTGATAATACTATATAAACGTTTACACTGAGGCTTGTACAGTGCAATTCAGTTCAGGTTACAGTGAACTGAATTGTGAATTCAGATTTGAGAGCTTATATTGTGTTATTTCGCAAAGAATAATGTTTTAAAGGTTTACTTATTGATATTGGTGATCTGCCTTATCTCTGATATTCTTCTTGAGTTATCTACAGCTGTTTACTTTGCTATACGCTATTATTTATTTTAATAGAGAGTTCCACTTCTTCTTTCTTTTTATCTTGCGTCGTTACTACTTTATCTTGCGTTAACTACGAACCCGTGGTTACGAACAATACGTTTTTCACTTATGATCTTTTTTTCATATAATTATAATTCGTATCCATCATTTACTTTGTTTATTGATGATTAGAAATTACATTTAAATCTACGATATCCTACACTCTACGATGTTTTATTTTGTTTTGTGTGGAGTAGAATAACAAGCATGTTTACACAAATAATAAAACACATTTTCTATGCATATAGAACGAACTCGCATCTTTCAGAATTTCAATACATCCAAATCAACTCTTCCGGGACTAGACGAATTCGAGTGAAAAAAACCTGGAGAGTGCATCAGAATATCGTTTTTTATTGATCCAGATATGCTTTTAGTCTAAAAATTCTGCTTCGGGATGTGCTCCTGCTCTCGAATGGCATAAAAAATTTTTAGCATCGTAGCAAAATGCTGACGAAGTGGTATTTTAAGAGTTCTGCTAAAGCTTTTTAAATGTAGCTTCTTATTCAGTTTTGTTCTCGCAAAAAAATCAGCATCGAGTTTACTTCGTTCTTTTTTCGTGAATTATTTCCTATATTTCAGTGAATTATACTTTCCTATAAGAATATTCCGTTCTACAGGTTCGTGGATTTGGAGTGATTGATGTTGATGAAGAATCAAAAGTACAATTTATTCGCCAGCATTACGACTCAGGACAGTTCCAAAAACACGTTTACAGTCATCCAAATGACTAAGTTAAACACGCTGAAACAATCAGCAACACAGGCTACAACGGTGAAGACAGCTTCACGGCAAAGGACTTAAGTACATCTCTCGATTTGACTTGGTCGCTCTCAAGCTAATCTCTGAGCTCAAAACACTGCTATTGAACTCAATATACTCTCCTACTACTCAAGATGATCTCCTACTACTCAAGATGCTCTTCTACTCCGCGTACAAGCTTTTGACCTGCCTTCGAGAACATTCTCTGGAAAAACCGGTAAATTCTTACTGGAAAGAATTCCGGTATTCTAGAATGTTCTCGCTCCGTCTATGGCCAATTTTGCCGAGAAATCTAGCAACCCTGTCTTTCCTTGCCACTTTCTGACAACCCTAACCCCTCTCTTCTTACCGCAGCTGGGCATTTCGTAATAATAATATTTGCGGTTTTTTTTTAAAGAAAATAGATAGCTTATTCTATGATAAAATTACAGTGGTTGTTCAAAATACTAAGTTGAAAAAAGTTCATTTTGTTTCTATCGATTATCCAGTAAACCGTACAAGTAGCCACCGTATTTTTTGGATTATCTTACATCCATTAAGTAGATCGTATAAAGTTGCAAATTTCAATTTTGATTTGTAAAACTTAATTTGCAGTGCAGGAAAATGAGTAACTTGACTGGGTAGCATGAAATACAGAATAGAAACAATCGATGATATCTACACCAGATTTCTAAAGGGAAATGAAACGATTCATTTCCCACTGTCAAAATTTTATTCCGACTGAGTACTCAACAAAACTCTCCGTGTCAGACGAATGCTGCTGACCACTCAGTTACCCAATTCTTGTTGATCTCTTCATCTTCCTAGTCGTAACTGGCTGAATAACCTTACACAATTAATTAGACGCAACAAATAATATAGAAATAAAATTCATATACCTATAAAAATGCATATATCATGAAAGAAATATTGACTAATTTCTTCGAGTGGCTTTTTTATCACAAGACTGTAAAAATCACAATAAAATGCAAAATGCTTTCCTACGAATTCCCTCGTGTTGCCTGCCCTCCTTGGTGTAAGTCGTCCCCACGAAAATTTTGTCGACTGGGTCTCAAGCCTCTCTCTTGTCGCCCATTAAATGAAAAAGAACGTAAGAAACTATCGCATATTGCAGGGGAGCTGATAAGGTTAAGGATGAAGTTGGACTCAACGCAGAGGAGTTGGGTGCTGGCTAGTACAAGACTTCAGGACAGTCTCAACGGAAGTTGCTAGCGTCCTGACCGGTGTTACACCCCTCTCAATCCAGTATAATGATTACGTTAACTGATTAAGGCAAAGTAACTAAGAGCTATCTGCCTATGGAGAGGAATGCCTTCGTAGAGGACTTTTTAAAGGAAAATGACTCGTAAAAAATACCTTACACATGGTGAAAACAAAGAAAACCAACCATGCAGCTAGCCCCGGTGACTTTAGCGCTTGACCGCTGGTGGGCCAATTCAGTATAATGTCTACTTTGATAAATTCCTCTCGAATTAAGGATTGGTTCACACCACAAGCCTCTAAAATTTATAATGAAAATTACACTTACCCAAAGGACAGATCTGTGAGTTCTTGTGGTTGCTCATTGTCCGAGATGGGACAGTTGAAGTATATGCTGATGGGTCTGGGACAATGCTGATGGGTCTGAAGTACAGCAATTATTTATTTTTATGGATTTAAAATTCACTACGTCAAAAAGGATTTAAAAAAAGTTGAATTCAGTATATCAAGCTGAATTGACTGCGATCCGAGATCACGTGATGTGGATAAAGATGAACTTGGCAAGAAGTCATACAATAAACGTTATTTGGATGCTCTATCTGCAGTGCAAGCACTCTCCTAACCGAACCATAAAATCTCCTTTATTAAAAACGAGATAAAACAGATACGTAAGGAACTGTACAATGCACAGAGCATCAGACTTTACTGGAAATGAGAGGGTTATTGCACTGGCCAAAGAGGCTGTACAGGAATGGGTTTGAAAACACTGATACACAGGATTCCAAACGAAAGGCCATCACAATTATGAAGAACTGTATCATACAAGGATGAAAAAATAGTTGGAAAAAATATATAATATTTAAACAACATAGAGATCTGCCAAAAAATGACGATATTTAATTACATGGAATCAGATTATTTCCAGTCATGGTTCTCGGCTACCACCTCCAGAAGGGCAATAAATGTGAATAATGTAATGACATTGGAGACGCTAGGCACTTCGTTCACAGCTGTCGTTTGACTGGGAATGTGAGGGCAAAATATGGATAGTTAAACAAAGAGGAATTAAATAATCATACAAAAATTTAAAAAGCTAAAAATTTTGCAAGAGAAAACATGAAAATTATAAACATGAAGAAACAACAAATGGGAACGGACGTTGGCGTGGGAAATGCATAGGTGTGAGAACTTTTATCCCACTTGCTTTATTTCTTTATGTATTGTGTATATACATTCACAATTTACACTTTTTAGTTTATTCTGTTCGTATTATTTAGGTATGGTGTGAAAGAGTTAATCTGGTTAATACACTGCATTGACCAGTAGTATTTACGATTTTCTTATGTTTCGTTTTTCTTCCCTTTCGTTATGCGGGGTTTTTATTTTATTGGTTTATATCACATTGAAAGAGTAGCTTACTAGAAGTCATCGTCTGTTGCTGGATGGCAAGCCCTCATAAAGCCATATGGCCAGTGTAGTGTTGACTAGCAGGGGTGGGAGCTGCGCCCCTTTTTGGTGCTCCCATGCATACTCTCATGGCATAAGCAGTTAGCATATCCAGTTATCAAATGGAAGATGAATGTTTAAAACTGAAGGAAGGCGCAGGTGATTCTTAAATGCCAAAATGCTTAAATTCCTGGTCCAAAATGGCTAATGATCAAAAGTAAAACTTAAACACTTATTTCCTCGAATAAATTCCAGAATGGATTAAACATGATTTAATTCGCAATAATAAAAGGCGGCGTTATCTTTGTTGTCGCGAAGCTTAGTTTCTCTAGATTGGCAACAAATCCACTATTTTGCTATGTTTCAAATGTAAACAAATATGGCCGCTATAGCCAAAATAATTAGGCTTAGCCGCACTTAAACAACTTTTAAATTGTTGATACTTTTGGTTAACTCACGCAGGTTAACTAAAGGCATAAAAACCTTAACCGGAAGATAAGAACCACATAATTCAATCATTTTTAAATAGAAATGAAAAAATGCAAAATTTACAAACATATAATAATAATATAATAAGCATCTCGTTCAGATTAATTGTGTTCTTAGTGAAAAATTTTAATCTTAAAGATTATTTGCTTTTTAAAAGGATTCTTTTGGTTTAGTGACTAATTTCTTTATTTTGATTGAATATCAATTAGTGATTTGAACCTAGCAAATAATTTGATGCTTACTTGGAAGTAAGATGAAACACTCTCTCTTATTTTAGTTACTGTTAATTGATGGTAGATTGGTTTATCCCCTTGATAAGTCGATTAATCTGCTATCAATAACAATAACTGGTTTTTCAATACTTAAAAAGTTTACTTTTGATTTTGGCATTTTTAGTTTTAGTTTTTCCTTAACTGTGTTTAAAGCAAGGATTGAAAATTCTAGAAATTTCTTTAAATTCTGAAAAATACCTTTTCAATGATGTTTCTAAATTGAATTTCCGTTGCTTGGAGATGTAATATGGAGAGTCTTCTTTTTATAATTTATAAGAATAACATAATTTATATAAGACTAAAAAAACTGAGCTCACTGAGCCGAGTAACAGAGTGGATATAGACATATATTTATATATTTTTGGAGCGGCCGATTGCAACCAAAATAGGAAATGCACATCTACATGTTATAGCAGTCCAATATACAAACGTTCTGAGGCTACTCGTTTTTCAGTTATGCGAGATACATACATGCATATGCACGTACGTACGTAGACACCACAAACAAATCTCTTCAGAATCCATTTTAAAACAGTTTTATAATTTTTTTGGGGGGAGAAAAGTCATTCTGGCCTTACGTACAGATGTCACGTACACTCAAAATGGATATTTTCGTTGAAATATGGTCCCCAAAATTTTTCGCAATTAGAATACTTCCTTTTTACTTCTCACAAGGAAGTTGAAACATTTTGCCTCTGCCTAAAAGGACTGATTTACTTAATTTATACCTTCACTCAGCCATTTGGAAGTCTGTTTTCTCAAATGCGAATTTTCATTCCGTAGTCTTCAAATTTGTTAAATTAAAACCAAATATTCATCAACAAAATATATAAACAAGCAAACAATTTCGTTTAAAGCAGTTAAAATGAAGTCTGCTAAACGAAGTAATATATTTCTTCCGCACAGAGTTGTCATGGCAACGATGGGGAAAATACGAACCTGGTAATTTTAATAGGATATACATTCTGCAAAAGAAAAATCGCATGCGAATAAAGATAGCAAGCGAATTTGTAAAAGATTCTAAATAAAAAAATGTCAGACATTAAATTAAATACCCAGAACATTTTTCTTTTTTTTTTATAACAATAAAATGTTCCAAATATCGTCATCGGCAAACGCAGTAAATTATTGTATTTACTTGCAGCAGTAAGTTTTTGTTGATATTCAGCTTAGGATTATTTACTTTACTATACGAATTACACTTCTTAACGACAATACTGTAAAAAGTCTGTAATAAATAAAGGGAAATTAACTTTGAGTTTTTATCTCGCGATTAAAATGCAACACACAGCCTGATATATCAGTAAATTATATTCGGATTCTTTCGCAAATATGCTTTTTCTGACATCTCCAGATATTCAACAGATAACATTTAAAATATAAATAAATTAGCGTAAAAAAGCAAAGCATACCATTCAAATTAAGAAGAAACATTTAAAACGTAAATAAGTTGGAATAAAAATGTAAAGTTAAATTATGCAAAGTTAACTAATAAAATTATACTTTGATTCGCTGAAAACATTTATTTATTTTTTTTATTTTTATTATTATTTATTATTAGATAACAATAACCTAGAGCGCATGCACAGCAAATAAGGCTGTAATTTAATTGGTTACTTTCTGAAATAATAATACATGCAAAATGAACATTCCACTAATCTTATCGAATGCAATAAAATTATTAATGTAATTTAATCACACAAATAAGCAGTGGCAACAACTTTCGAAATAAAGCCGATTTTCATCTCCAGCTTGCGAGACTATTGGCACTCGGAAAAAAGACGGCGAAAATTAATTTTAATTAATATCTCTGAAACAAACCCGTTTTAATTAATACTGATTTTAAACTAAAAAAAAAAGTCGACCTTTTCCATGATCCAGAAAAGAATTAAAGAAAGTTTGGTAGCATAGCTACAGTAGTGACTGAGTTATTAGAGGACAACCAAACACACAGACTTTCTTCTTTATATACTTCTATCATATTTGGGTTTCCGGACTTTTCCCCAATGCATAGGGAACCAGATTTCCGCGGCACTCACTACTAATCACGATATCAATCAAGAACAAGTTACTTTCAGCGTAATATCCGCTCATATCTCCGGCAAATTTTTATTCTAAACGAACGTATTTCGCCAAATCAACTTAAATTTTAGTTCACTCTTAGAAAGCTTTTGTAATATACATATGTGTACATAAATGCATTGTAATTACAGAAAAAAAGTCAAGACATTTCCATATTAGAACACAAAATTAAAACATCAAAATTTCTCCGTCAAACGCCCGCTTTCCTTAAGACTATTACTGCCACACGAATGAGCCTTTATATTCTTCCGAGATTTTATAATTGCTAGATAAGCAAACATAATCAATCATTGCTTAAGGTAGCTAAAAAAATTATTGGGACATATGAGACCTTTTTTTCACTACAGTCTGAAATATGAAAAATATTTAATTAATTAATTACATTAAAATTAAAAATGTCAAAAA
Source organism: Stegodyphus mimosarum (assembly GCA_000611955.2). NCBI lineage: Eukaryota > Metazoa > Arthropoda > Arachnida > Araneae > Eresidae > Stegodyphus > Stegodyphus mimosarum. The sequence goes on along the minus strand of KK116633.1, from coordinate 188,706 downwards.
TGGAACCCAATGTGTTTTCTTCCATTTGGGATCTCGCTAAGCTGTACTGTTTTACGAAACTTATTCTTCAAATAAGACAAGAACTTCTGGAACACGACGTAAACAGTGTGTTTCCGATGTTTCACTTCAGTATGCGGTTAAAAAGAAAGTTACAACATTCAAATAAAGCTGAGATAGAAGTTTATATTTAACACACATCCTTTTTGCATTTGGGTTTTGCTAAGATAACCCCCCCCTCAAAAAAATAAAATAATTTTATTCGTTATAGTAATAGTTACTCGTAACAGTGCACTTGAAAACAGATTCCATGCCTATAATACCCGATCATTTGATTGTGCATGTTTCACAAATGTTCGAAATCGAAAAACACGTCGGCATTAAAGCTTGGCCAAAAATGAGCCAAGTCTTAAACTGAACAGCCTCACTTTCAAGGTCGCTGGACGCATTAATCGATTTGTAAACGACAAGACGCCTCCAGCTTACATAATGAAAAATCGTTGTATCTTCAGCAATCTGTCAAAAATGTTTTGACCTTTCTTACTTTCTCAAATCAACTATGCGGGTATTTATTTCTCTGAAAGCGAAAAAAAAAAACAAAAAACTTCTGATATTCCGAAGTAGGTGTACTTTCTCATTTAACGTATAAAAAGTTTGTCCTTAAAAAAGCTGACGGATGAAACGAATCGAAAAGCAGCCCATGACAAATGTTGGTAATGCATCAAACATAACACCTTTCATCCCCCCCACCGCATAGCTAGTTCTCAAAGTGTTGCCATTTTGCAAAGCATAAAGTCTTTTACTTTACCTTTAAAATTTAATTGATCTAGTAGTGATTACTATACTACGTAATTTAAAAGCAATAAATGTAATACTTAATCATTTAAATCTATAATTTTAATAATATGAAATACAGAATTTAATCAATTCTATTTGATAAAACTAACATACATTCAATTTATAAACAGATTTAACTGATCATTTTTATGAACTTTTGCAGCCTTGTTATAATAAGTTACACATATTGCTCACGTTATTTATTCAGCCAACGAGTACAGAATCATTTTCTTTTAACTTATAATGTTTTATATTTTTTATTTCTTAAATATCCTTTTTAATTTCTGAAATTTTTAACAGTTAACCTTTATTAAGGACTGTTAAAAATTAAGGTATTACATCGTAAAGCGAAGTATTTAGATATTAATATACTTGTTCTTTTACAATCTGAAAGCTTCCGATTCACAGCAATAGGATGAACAACTCGATTTCCCTTTATAAATCTTTTATTTTGGTAGCTTTAACAGAAAATAAAGATTTAACTAGCGGCCAAAGTAAAAATTTATAAGTTCTGTATACACCTGCAAAGAAAATGTATACAAACATTTCAATATGAATGAAATCAGTTCACTCGTCAAGCAAAATAGCAACAGCCAGTTTGTAAATAATTTTTGGTTGCCAAACCCGAAAACAAAAACTTTGGGCACTTCAGGTTAATACGTATGACATCATGGTTTTAAATTCAATGTAATATAACAACATTTTCTCAATCTTAATAAAAGGAAATAATATATCATGTTGCCAACAACAGCTACTTATTTAAAATGCAGACAAGCATGAAAAATGTTCGACATACAATGACGTCACATGAAATCACGTGCTTTCTTCAACGTCAGAACATGACCTTACATCATAATAATATATTTGACGCTTCACAATACTGTTTTTATTTCATATTTTATAAAACTTACAAATTTTTGATTAAAGAAACTCTATGACTTACAAATTAATTTGATTAACAAACTCTACGATTTGAAAGCTTTTTTTTTTTTTTTTTTTTTTTTTTGGCAGTAGTAACACTTTTCAAAATAAAGCAGATTTTTATCTCCAGCGTGCTAGACTGTTGCCACGCGGAAAACGAGTTCGAAAATTAGCGTTCATAATAAAGTTAAAAAGACCGAAAAAGAAACGGGTTAGCAAAAGCGAGTGTAACAGCAGACTGGGAGCTCAGCAACAACTTAAAAAAAAAACCATAACAAACCCTTCAGGGCAAAAGGTGTTTTTTTTGGGGGGAGGAGGTCACCATGTCCACGACCTCGCCTAAATGACTGAAAAATTTGCGTATTCTCTCAAACATAATGGATTGTTCGAGGCTCTAGAACTGACGCAAGCACTAAATAAAAGGTCCTTGAGGAAAGCGACATTCGGCCTCAACGTTTAGCTATCACATAATCAACCTGCGCTTCAGAATTTAACTGTTTTTATCCGTAGCGCAGTAACTCTGAATGGTAATGGTATTTACGACTCTTACTGTTTTATGAGCAGATTATGTCAGGTCAGTGATCCTGTTTTACGCCTACGACAGCTGTTTGCACGTCTGGGAATGAAAACAATAAAATCTGAAAACTTTCCGAACAAAATGAGTTCTTAAACAAATAGCCACAGTTGGACTGTACTACCTACTTCTATTTACTTGCTACTTACTTATTTTATTAACCTGTTAGGCACAGTACGAGTTTAATACAATGACGACAGTTCTCCAATGAATATTGACATTAGAAATTTTGACCTGTTAACTGTTAAACAGATTAAATCGAATTTGAAGGGGAAAAAGTTCAAGTCATAAAGGCATACCTGAGATATATTTTTATTCCCCCCACCCCCAAAAAAAATTGTTTAGCGCTCGCGCATTTTTAGTCCAAAGGGGCATTGTCCCTGAAGGACTATTGTTTTCGTTTTGCGATTTTGCATCGGAAACATTAAAAGTCTGAATCACTTTTCAAACTGTTGCCCGTAAAATATTGCAGCCCTGTATTATAGTTAAAGAAATCAAATAATGAAGAATCTGCATAAATGTATGTATATTTCACCAAATATGATAAAACAAAATGTGATACCTAGAGCTATCCAAGGATTTAAAAGCGAGCAATGGCAATACTCTACGGGAGAAAAAAAAATTAATCTCCAGCGTGCGGAACTGTGTATCGGAAGTTCTAAAAATAGACTGTCGAAAATCTCAATCCTCTACAAATGAGCACCCAAGCAATCATGTTCAACTGCCAGTCCGAACGCAGCTACTACCCTTTCTCCAGGGCAATCAGGTAGATCGTTAAAATCTTGGCAGTAGATTTTGTTTAATATAATTTTCGAGATTTTAAGAAAAAAAAAATCTGAAAGATTTCAGGTTTTAATTACGTCAAAAGGAGAGTTTCTCTGATTTACAACACACACACACGTTTCGAGACTATTTAGGCTAATGTCCCTTTGGTTTAAAAATATTTAAAAACACTGTACCTTTAGAAATTCCGAAAGACAGTCTCGCGTGACGTAGATAAAAATGTTTTATTCCGTACAGTGTTGCCACTACTCGCTTTGAAATCGTTGAATTTTAATCAATAATGCGTGAAAGTTTTCCAAAACATGAAATAAGTAATAAAACAAATTTGAAATTCAAAATTCGGGTGGACGACTGCGTTATTCAGAATCCGATGCCTCTTGGTACCGATGTTTCCTCACAATGCGAGAAACATGCATACATTCAAACAGATTCTTCATTGTTACCACAGAAGGGAACTTCGTTTTCGTGTTGGTTCATTATAAATGTCGGTTCACTTTTCAAATTGTTGCCGCCAAATATTAGAGCCTTGTATTATACATTTTAAAGAAATTAAATAATGAAGAATCTGCATAAATGTATATATGTTTCTCGCATTGTGAAAAAACTAACGGTTCCTAAGAGCCATCAAATTTTGAATAATGTACGTTTCACACGAATATGGGCATCTGGAATCCCAAATTTTGAATTTGTTTCGTTATTTACTTATTTAAATTTTGTAAAACTTTACCAAATTTTCGATTTACAAACTCAACGATTTCAGTGCAATGGCAACACTGTACGTGTGGGGAAGGGGAATTATTTCCAGCACGCGCGACTGTGTATCGGAAATTCTAAAGATAGTGTCATTTTAAAATTATTTTGCGATATTGCTGTTGCACTAAATTTTATGGTTTAAGTGCGAACAACATGATATTTAATAAATAAAGATAACACACAAAACGTTAAAAAAAGGAAAAAACGCTCCTTTGGGCGTAATGTAAAATTTGACGGAAAATGCCGTTTGAAATAATAGCTCTTCTGTGCTAAAGCCCCTTTCGGTTTAAAATAAATAAATAAATAAATAAAAGTAATCAATAAATAAAAATTGAGTAATATAAAAATTTAAACTTTCAGATTTTATATTACGCCCAAAAGGGGGCGTTTTGCTAACGTTTTGTGTGTTACCTTTTTTATTAAATATTATGTTCACTAAAACCATGAACACTTAAAAACCATAAAATTCAACAGCAGTCTCACAAAATATTTGAAAAGAGGAACACAGTCTCGTGTGCTGGAGATAGAATTTTTTCCCCCCCGTACAGTGTTGCCAGTGTTCGCTTTCAAGTCGTTGAGTTTGTTAATCAAAAATTCGTTAAAGTTTTACAAAATAGAAAATAGATAATAACACAAATTCCATATTTGGGCTTCCAGATGCTCATATTCGAGTGGAGGATTTCGTTATTCAAAATTTGAATGTCTCTCTCTAGATACCGTTGTTTTTTCACAGTACGAGAAACATACATACATTCATGCAGATTTTTCATTATTTAATTTCTGTAAATATAATACAGGGCAATAATATTCCGTGGCAACAGTTTTAAAAATTAATTCTTTAACGATATTGATATCTTAACTTTTAACGATTCGACGCAGAATGCTTCTTTCCAGTTAATATAGTCCTTCTGGCCCCATGCCCCTTAGGGTTAAGAAAGAATTAGGGAACAAAACTTTGTTGTTTAAAACATCATTTAAAACAGGCTGTAAGATACAATTTGTTTTAAATGATGTTTTGCTGGAAGTACTTTGTGTTATTTTGGTACAATTTTTTGCCTCATTCGCATTTACTATTGCACTGTGGTATGCATCCATTGTAAAACGAATCCCTTTTGGGACTGAGATAAATATTCGAATAATTGGTGTTCTTGAACTTGGCTTATTTTTTGACAGCGGAGGAATCAAAAAGGCAAGAGCACTTGAGAAATCTGGAAATTAAAAGTTTTAGAGCCAAACTGCTGTCCTAAAAGCCTCATTCTCGCCATCAAAGGCAGCGCTTTAAAATCGAGTAAATAGTGGGAGACGAGAGAGCTGAAAATACCACAATGCTAAAATAGCAACAAAGACATTTACGACATTCAAATCGACTGAAGATTTCGAGTATTCTTTCTAATACTTAGTGAAAAAAATTAATAGAAACTGAAAACAAAATTCTTAGCAAATACAATTAAGAACTGCCTAATTTATAGATAATATAAATTTTTCTTTACCAAAAATATTTATGATAGCTTTAGGGAAACTTTTCAAAAACAAACATATTATTTCATTAAAATTAACTAGATAACACTGAATAAATTACATACATAATGCATTAGTGTTATCAATATGTACACTGCGCAAAAAAAAAGAGGGAGACAGTTCTATACCTCCCGTTCTACTGGGACGATTGACGAAATTCAAATTGCGTTTTTCATGTCTCGAAAGCGTGACTTATGATATATATTAGATTTATATATAGCATTATTCTAACATAGGTATTTTGACACAAAATGTGTCTTTTTCTGAAATAACATACCAATTGTCTTCCCTATTTCGATTCTACGGCTGAAATTATGCCTAAATATTAAATTTTGTAAAATTTGGTGCGAAATTTACGGAGAAGTTCAAAAATTTAATTTGGCGATTTTTTTTTTCAGTTTGCGCCAAGAATAATTCACTCGGCGAACTTCTTAATACGTGGCAAGCTATTTTCCTATCCCTTCCATTGCAATGGAGCGAAAAAAAAGTCACATCGTTCTTCTTTCAAATAATTTCAGCAAAGTGCGTAAACCACATTAGATGTTATTATCGCTTTCAACAAATATGCTAAATTTCAAAACGCGCCAATATAGAAATTCACGTATATCTTCGAAAATTTTGAATAAAAATCTCTAATTTTTTGTAGGTCTGCTTAGAAATACATACATTTAAGTTGATGGTAAAAATTTTATAGATTATAATTCACAAATTGTTTCCAAAAAATTTGTAAAAATTATTTTAAAATACAAATTTAAAAAATAAATCATAAAAAATGGGTGAATTTTGTTTGGATTGAACCTAAATTTCGAACTCTGGAAGAAGCAATCAAGTAAGTGTAATAAAAAAAAAGATATTAATAAATACATACCAAATTGAATTAACATTAAGGAGCTAAAATTTTGAGAACTAATTTTTTAAAAAACTACTCGTGCGATTTTTACAAAACTTGGCAGTTTGACATAATTTGAGTGGTAGAATCGAAATATGGAAAAAATTGGCCCATCATTTCAGAAAAAGTCCGATTTTGTGTCAAAATACCTATATTTGAACAATGCTATATATAAATCTAATATATAGCCTAAGTCGCGCCTTCGAGCCATGTAAGACGCAATTTGAATTTCGTCAATCGGCCCAGTAAAACGGGAAATATAAAACTGTCCCCCCAGTGTACAACGATCGACTTCGTTGATCGTTGTAAACTGAATCTTCTTACTAAACAATAAACACGCGCAAATTACTTAAGATGGATATAAATATATAAACATTCGCAAATATACGAGCACGATTAGACAACAAAGTAAACTTCATTCAAAATAAATACATTTTAACTGGAAACTCTGAAAAAATATATAATAAATAAATAATCAACCAAATTTTGGCGTAGATCTGAGTGTCTCTTTTAAAATTGAATCACGATTATAAATGTTCTGCGGGTTGCAATTAAAAACAATTTACATACGCAAGACTACTTATAATGAAAGTTAACCTATCAGCTCACAATGCAAATTTTCATTAATTCCAATATTTATGAAATGCGTTTTATCTGAATCTGCATTAAACAGAACACAAAACGAAAAACAAACCATTACATTCTTCCACGAACCAAAGAACGCAATATTTCCTAGATTATTTTCGACTCGAAATTTAGGGCTGACATTTAGCTGAAACAGCAGTGAAAAATCAGCCACTACTTTCCACCTGTTCCTCTCTTAACTGCAACCATTCTTCAAAAAACTCAAACAAAAACAGCATCTAACAGCTTGTAGCTAATAATGACAACTAAGTTAGAAATGGATGATATTTGTTTTCGGTGTTACTGAAAAGGAAAATTTTCTTTCCAACTCTTCAATCATCTTAATGGAGTGAATTTCTGTGTCTACGTCACTAAAACTGCATCAGTAGTTGAATAAATACAATTACTAAAACTGCAATTATTAAACAGCATTATATTATGATATTATGCATTTCCAACTTTTTCACAGCGTGTACGGAAGAAATGGATAAACGTATTAATACGATTTCTTTCCCCCTAGATGATTGATTTAGAATGAACGTGAAAAGCCTTGTGCAGTCGGCCAAAAAAGCAGAAAGAATGTAAAGACACTTTTATGATTTTTTTCCATGTATAGTTTGAATAACAGCTAGTTTTTGCTGGAAACTGCTTCCCTCCCCTCAGGCAAATAATTCTCATGCGCTTGTCATGGAGGCAACCAAATATGCATCCGCCATATACCATTCAACAATATGACAAACATCAGGTTTATATTAGCGCACTTCCCGTTTATCTTAGGAACGAACAATAGTGTCCGCCGCGACGGCCGAAAAGTGATCAACGAAAGACTCGTTAAGGACACCCCCTTGGCAAGATATCCGTTACTGATCTCGTAAGAGAAACGAAAACGTGGCTTTTGTCTGAGAAATGGCGAGATAGTAGGACGCATCAGCGTCCGGAAAACTGCTGCCTTTCCCCTTCTGTAATAATGCTGTAACGTTACTATTTAATTAACCAAGAAAACCTATATCATGTTTTAAAATAAATATAAAAAAAAAGACAACTGGTGTCAGTTTTACCATCATGGAAGATCGGCGACGTTACAAAACTTGATCGGTGAGACAAAAAAGGTTTTGGATACCAATCCGTCTTTTTCAATGTTTAAAATGCTTTTTTTCCCCCTCTAAAATCTTTTCGATGTCACAAGCACATACTTTCACGAGAGTTCTAAAATAGGGTGGAAAGCAAATATAACTTCGTGGTTCTAATATTTCCCCTCCTCCCACATATAAATATATAGATTTTCATTTACTACATGTTTATTTTTACTGTTAACTGCTACATACACTGGTGTGTAAAACTTGAGCAACAGCAGGTTTTTTTTGCCATAACTCCACGAGAAATCAACTGAGAGACATGAAATGCAGAAACGAAGGCGAGTATTATGTACGTAAAGGATGACGAAAGCATGGGAGCAGAAAAAGGAATACAATGCATACGGTATGGAATCAAACAAAAACAAGCTTTATTGAACGAATAGTATCGTGACTCATGATTGTCTATCCAAGAAAAAGAATAACAAGCAGATGTTCCTTAATATGGGATATGCCCTCTCTTCACTGCAATGGTAGCTTCGCACCGTCACCGCATACTCAGAACCAGCTGGTGCAACATTTCTTGCGGTAGGAGTGCCCATTCCTCATCAGCATCTGTTTGAGTTGTTGGGTGTTCTCCGGAGGATGTAAGCGTGCTGCAATGCGTCTCCCCAAAGCATCCCACACATGTTCGATGGGATTTAAATCTGGAGAGTACGCTGGCCAATTCATTCGAGTGATATCTTCACTTTCCAGTAGCTCCTCAAGAGCAAGAGTCCGATGTGGCCGTGCATTGTCATCCATAAAAATTAAGTCTGGGCCAATGGCACATCGGAACAGACGCACGTGGGGAAGGAGTACCTCCTTACAATAGCGATCCCCGGTTACAGACCGTCTGTCGAAAACGTGAAGCTCAGTTCGCCCGTTCAGCATAATGCCTTCCCAGACAAGAACTCCAGGACCACCGTTACGGTGTCTTTCCTTGATGTTACTGGGATAAAACCGAGTCCCGACCTCTCTCCAAATCAAAACGCGTTGAGAATCGCTTCTGGTACTGAACCGACTCTCAACCGTAAAGAAGACACGACTCCATTGATCAGTTGTCCAGTTTTTGTGCTCTCTGCACCACTGTAAACGGTGGCCAACTTTCAACGGGAGGCAGCGTTCAGGACGGCGGGCGAATATGACCCTTTTGTGAATGCGTCTGGCCACAGTAAACCGCGACACTTGTCGCCTCGTTGCTGTACAGAGTTGCTGAGCAATGGCGCTTGCTGACTGCTGTCGGCCTCTTTTCGCCTGCAGGACGATATATCGGTCATCTCCTGCAGATGTCGTCCTCGGGTGGCCACCACCAACCTTTCTAACAGCTGTACCTGTGGTTTGGAACGCTTTCTAAGCGCGCGAAACGACACTTTTGTTGATTCCGAACTCTGTAGTTACATTGGTGACAATACGCCCCTCCTCCAGCTTTCCGATCATTCTTCCACGTGTGAAGTCGTCCAGGGGTTTCTTCTAGACATATTTCACGAACTGACTCACTGACACTTGCAGCGAATATGTTGAATTGCGTCTCCGTCCTTCCTTTTATTCTACTGTTGAGCTCTGCGCGCCGACAGCGTTTTGTGTACGCTCACGTCGCCTCTGACGTTTCGTTCCTGATATTTGCATACGCATGACGTTTCTACTGACTTACGTGTTCATTGTACTGATCTCCAGACCTCCTTTTCTGCAATTTCATGGCTATCTGCTAAATTTTTACATTGTTGTTTAAGTTTTGCACACCAGTGTATATCTGACTTAAACACTGCATGTTAAATTAACAGCTAAACTGAATTAGTCCTTCAATTACTTATGACATTTACTCTAGAAACCTATTAATCTACTTAGTTTTGATTTACTTTTATATTAGCAAAGGTATACTTTTTCCTTGACTACGGATAAAGTTTTCTGTTTTTAAATGTTATTCATAACTTAGATAATTTATATTAATGATTTAGAACTCATAGTTTGATTTTTAATTACTTATATGTAATAAGAATGGTGATGCAAATGTTGCATGAAGAAGTGGAAGCATCACAAAACTTCCAATGTTTTTTATTCACAAGAATAATAAGAACACAATACGACATACACATATTTCAAGCTTTTACAGAAATTAGACTGACAATAGAATAGAAACGGCGAATGTTAACAACACAGAGAGAAAGCGTGACTAAAGTGCGTAGATAATACAATATTATAATTGAACACATGATTGAACAAGCATTGAACGATGAACATATAATTAATTGAACAAGCTTTGGTTTGCAATGATTATTACTTTTGTATAAAAGACTCCAGTTTCACTTTTGCCGTTATGCAAGATCATAATGACATGAGCCTTATATAAAAAATCACATGACAGGAATAAATTTTGAGATGACGCAGCTTACAGAGCTTTATTATACGCATTTTTAGGACAAAAAATGAGAAACAACCAAGTTAAAAAAGACACTTAAGAGGTTATTGCAAATTAAAGCTAGAACTTTTTCTTATATATTCTTTATCTTACACGTATAAAAAATAATCATCAAAACTGTGCAATCAACTAATGCTGTAACTAAAAATTTGGAACAGATAAAAAATAAATAAAAACTTCTCTTACTACTATTGAAAAAATCGAATAAAATGGACACAAGACCTACTGAGGCTTTTATAAGAAATAAGAATGAAAACTCACCAGAGAACACTGAATGTGTAATTGTGAGTTTTGTTTTAAAAAGTTCGTTGAATTAAGTTATAAAAAAAATTCAAAGCAACAACTTAAAAGTAACCTCAAAATTCTTCCAGGCTTACGCAGAAAGTAACGGCGATAAAACGTGGTTAAACTTTACAGAGGCTGTTCGCACATTTTTTAGACGATTTTGGTAAGCGGTAATAAAAAATCGTTTGCTGCAAAAGAAGTAATTGCAATTGTACTTTTGTTTTTATTCAAAATGGCGAATTTAACAAAGCAGTGGTTCCAAGGCTACATTTACGCTCTTTCCGATGAGAAATATGCATACTCCGTTATCCAAAAGCGATGTGAGAGTCATTCAGTTTTGTGATATCTAAAGCGTCGATAGGTAATATCATCAACAAAAAAGGAAAAAAACGTCAAATTGGAGCCTCAAGTGGGAAAAAATTCCAAAAACGTATCCAAGGGAAAAACGGACATCTTCCACTATTGCAAAGGTACGTTGTTTAATGTTAAAAGAAATCCCCCTAGTCAAAGGACAGTTGCAAAATCATTAAAATGCTCGGTGTCCACTGTAAACAAAATGATAAACGTTGATTTTAATCTTAAGAAAACTAAAAAACGCGATGTGTATCGTCTTCTTCCAAAGCATATCGCTCAACGCAGGACACGCTGCAGAATTCTATATGAGAAACACGTATCCAAAGAAAAATGGAAAACAATTGTCACAATAGAGGAAGCATGGGTGTATTTAAATGATTGTAACAAAAAAAGAGCCATTTATTATCATAAAAGGAGACAAAAAAATTTTAGTTCAAAGAATCGAAAGAAAGTTTTTCTAAGGGATTCATGATTGTTGCTGGTTTTTCTTATAATGGCAAGTTAAAAATAAAGAGAGTGCGAAAACATGTCAAGATTAACTCCAAATTCTATCAGGAACATATTTTATCGCCAATTTTTCTGAATGAAATACCATCGCTTTACCCACAGTGTCATCAATCTGTGAGACTCCATCAGGACCAAGCTAGTAGTCACACATCAAAATCCACTGTAAATTTCCTAAAAAAAATGGAACAAAAAACTGGTATCAAGGCTATACCCTTCACTGATATCCCTACTAAATCTCCCGATGTGTCTGTCACCCTAACAGGACTCTGGAAAGCTGTTCGGGAAGAATGGAATAGAATACTTCTTCTTACAATTCAAAAAGCATTATTATCCTGGAAATTGCGGTGTCGAAAGATAGTTCAGAATAAGGGATATCAAATAGAACATTTAAAACACAAGAATTTTATGTAATTTAGTTTTGTGAATACAATATATATCGTCTAAAAAATGTGAGAACAGCCTCTGTAGTTAAAATTCTAAATTCGCAACTTTTCATTTCCTCTTCACCATATCTGAAACAGATTTTTCTCATGATAATTCAGCTACTGCATAATATTCTACAAAAAATTTTTAAAGAAAAAAAAAAGATATATGATCAGCAGGTGATTTTATTTCACCTGTTTATCACAGACGTTGAACTCTTACTCGAATGCATCAGGTGATTTTTCAATATGCAGAAAGTAGCTACACAGTATACAATAAATCTAACAACAGAGTTTCATATGCACAGCTGCTTCTTAAGTTATAGCAATTTACGTAAAAATGTAAAGGAAACGCAACAAACACCAAACCAAAAAAAAAAAAAACACCTATGCAGCTAATTAGTCCGCGGGATTGGAACATGAGTCCAGATATCAAATAATCTAAAGAGAGGAATACCACCGTGGGGACTTTCTAAAAAAAAATTAGCTCATACTACATATGAAGAAAATCATGAAAACTTCCGCGTAAACATCCCATTCAGCAGAATTTGAACCAAATTAACTTCGCTCAGTCGCTGGTAGGATCGAAATTGTGTCGAACCACTACTGTTCCGCAAGAGAAAAACAGAATAAATGAAACAAAAATGTGAAAATCTTTTAAAAAATATTTAAGGTACATAATTGTGATGCTTCAATTTAGGCGTTAAAATCTATGAACAAGCGTTTGTTACTTCTGACCACGTTTTTCATTTGTTGCGTGCGTACGGATTCGTAATAAGATTGAATGCACACAGGTCCGATGACAGGTTGATAAAATTTATTTTATTAACAGAAACACTTCAGAGTTCTGGAACTTTCCACAGAAATACTCCTACAGGTGTTCACAGCATCACAGAGCACAATCAATAGTTACACTTCAAACGAATAAAAACGCTAAACACAATGCAGTGCAAAGCACATCTAAAGAGAAACCTAACCCGAAGATTTCTCACTCACGCTGAACTAAGAACTAAAGCAACAACACAGAGCAGATGCTGTCTCCAGCCTTATATAGTTTTCATCCGGCCGCCAAGATGGAAGGCATATGAAGGCCAGATACGGTTACAGCTAATATAGTGACCAACTACATTTATTCAATTATAATATTTATTTTGGTGATTGATATACAGGGACCAAAATGTCGCCAAATTTAGAGACTTTTGGAGATTTCTTGCCAGATCTGGCGACAAAAATTACTCGCCAAAACTGCTGCCAGTAAGGCGATATTTCGCCAATTTAGCGAGCTAGAAATTTACTCAATGTTAAATAGACTTGCCCCTGTATTCTTATTTTTCGGGCAGAACATCCTCTCTCTAGATTTTCATGTTACATTATACAAAAAATACAGAAACTTCACATATAATTTCACTAAAATTATCCGTTTATTTACAAAATCCGTAACACAATTAAGAAATTAAAAGTGTACTCATACAAATATAATATTAAAAATAACATATTAATTGAAGATTCGGAAAAAATTTCTTACAAAATGTCCATACCTAATTTTTACATTTCTGTCGAGAATTTTCCGAATCAAAAGATTCTTCACCAGTGGTTAAGTCGACAAGATCACAAAACACCCATTACATCTGAGATACCAAAATATTAACATAATGTTGTAAATATTTGAGTCTACATGACTGTATTACTTTTCTGTACAATGTACACTGCTATGTATTTTTACTTATTTATTTGTTTATTTGTTATATTTTGGGGCATATTTTTCAATAACTGAATTTGCGACAATGCAATTTATATAAAAGTGCTTATTTCTATGATATAATTACAGATCTTGTGTTTACGAATCCAACAACATTTAAATTGCGAAAACAGCTCTACCAAGCAGGAATTCTCTTCAAGGCCATGGTAACAGTCACTGCTAAGTTAGCAACATCTGCCAATTTATTACCGATTTGGCGACTTTCTGAAAGTTTCTGGAAATATGCTTTCAAAGCTTTAGGTGCATTTTTTCCCAAAGCTTCCACAAGCACGGGCAAACCTATATAAACAGTCGTGTTTGAATCAATTTAGAGTCAGCTACATGAATTGCGTGTTAAAGTTCATTCTGTGAGAGATGTTGGGAATTTGCGGCTAAGTACTGGCATGTGTTAAGAAGGATTTGTATTATCTCTGAGTTCTGCTATAGTCATTTAAAGCTATTGTTGTTGTATACTGTTATTAATGGCATTAAACTGTTTAATTTCTTGTTTGTTTCTCATCTAAAGCAATTATTCGAAGAGATCTTCACGAACTGGTAGATCGCAACAATATATAAAAATGAAAATATAGCTGCAATACGAAGTTCCACAGTAATTGATTAGTTGATCTATTTTTAACTATCAATCCAAGTACACATTTTTAGCTTTTTAGTTATTTTCAAGACCAACTGCAGGATTCAACACACCTGCCTATTCTCTAATCTGAATTTAACGAATTATGAGAAATAAATTTATTGTTGAAGTTATGACAAACTAAAGCTTCTGGGTATTTTACACAGACGACAGCAATTAACAAGCTTCGTAGCAAACACGGAAGCTCATTGTCAAGGTCAAAAAGCAACTACATGTCACCACGAAATAAGCTCTCTTTTCTAGATATGGAAAAAGTCAACAAAATAGTACAATGTTACCAGTGAAATGTAAATGCCTTATCAACAGATTACACAATGCCATCTGTCGAGTAAAATTTCACATGTACACAAAGCTAAAATAAATATACTAATCTTCAAAGGTTGGATAAAATTTTCATTTCCTTTCTTCAAAGGTTTAATGGAGATGTGGATTTAACTACTATATACTACGGCGTATAACGCCCACTTTTAATACAAAAAATGAGATCGTAATTTACGTGCGCGCGTTATATATGTCAGCTATAAAAATGATGGAGCCGCCCAGACAGTATAGTGGTTAGGGGAGCCGACAGCGATAAAGAAGAGCCCGGGTTCGAATCCCGAGGAACGCACGGATGTAAATTCCTCCCTCCTCATAGTAAGTAACGATGGCTCCGCAATAAAATGGCCGCCAATTCTGGCTTTAGAATGGCCAATGTTGGAAAGGAAAGTGCCTGCTATTCGAAAATAATAATAATAATAAAAACGATAGATTTAAAAATAAGGAAATGATGAATACACAAAAATTTGATTTCTTTATGTACACCTCCCCCCCGGGGGTCGACGTAGAGAACTCTGCGTAGTTATGGGCTAGGATCTGTAACTAGGCAGTGTCGGCCACGGGGTATACAAATCATGAACCTAGTGGTTCTGGAGGCTCCGGAAAAGTCACTTATTGGACGGCCCGGGGTCCGGCATGCCTTAGAGCAGGGAGGTTCTAGTAGCCTAAGGGGTAACTCCCTGGGTATGCTGGGTAATGGCCCCCCTGCGACGGGCTGGCCCATGCGACTGGTAGGTAGCAAATAACCAGTGACGCCCCAAATTGGATGCGTTGCGCTGACCTCTCCAAGGTTCCGGGAAAACGGTTGAACCCCGGCCCCGGTTCTGCGAGGGGAAGGACCTGTAGTGCGATTAAGTTCGCGGAACAAGGAATGCGCCAATAATCTGTTACATGTACACCTTGCACACGCAAAAAAATGGGAAGGGACAGGTATATATCTACCGCTATAATGGGCCGATTATCGAAATTTAACTTGCGTTTTCCATGTCTCGAAAGCGCGATTTAGGATATATAGCATTATTCTAACATAGGTATTTTGACATAAAATTGGACGTTTTCTGAAATAACATACCAATTTTGCTCCATATTTCGATTCTACGACTCAAATTTTGCCTAAATATTAAATTTTATAATTTTTGGTGAGAAATTTATGCAGAAATTTAAAACTTACCTTGACGCCTTTTTTATTTTTTTTCCAGTTTGCCCCAAGAATAATTCAGTTGGCGAACTTCTTAATTAATAGCAAACTATTTTCCTTTCCTTTTTTTCATTGCACAAGAGCGGAAAAAAGGTCATCGTTTATACTTTCAAATAATCTTAACAAAGTGCATAAACCATATTTAGTCTTATTATCCGCTTATAGCGAATACGCCAAACTTCAAAACGCGCCAAAATGTAAATTCACGTATATCTTAGGAAAAAGTTTTGCAGGGTATGCTTAGAAAAGCATCTACTTTAAGATGATGGTTAACATTTTATAGGTTATAATCCAAAATTGCTTTCGAAAAATTTGTAAAAATTATTTAAAAATACAAATTTAAAAAATAAATCATAAAAAAGGGCGAATTTTATATGGAGTGAACTTAAATTTCGAAATATGAAAGGAAGAATCAAGTAAGTTTAATACAAGAAAGATATATTAATAAATATATACTAAATTCAATTAACATAGAGGAGCTAAAACTTTGACAGTTAATTTTTTAAAAACTAGTCGTGCGATTTTTACAAAACTTGGCACTTTCGGCATAATTTGAATCGATGAATGGAAATGGAACTGGGAAATAATATACAAATGGGAAAAAACTGGCATATTATTTCAGAAAAATGTCCGATTTTTGGGTCAAAATACCTATGTTAGAACAATGGCATATATATATATATATATATATATATATATATCTAATATATATCATCTGCCCTCTTGTTTTTTTTTGTGCAAGGTGTACCTAAATGCTGTTACTGTTGATTCTGGCCGCTTTCAAAGACCCATTTCACAAGTTTCTTCTAGGATAAGCCATTTCTCGTTACTCCTTTCCGCAAAGCACACTCACTCTTTGGCATAGTAATTATTGTACTATCATTTTTCTTCCACTCACGTACGGAGCTTTCTTTCACCAACACAAACATCCTTGCTGCAGCATAACTTTCATTTTCTTTCGCAAATTGAATGAATTTGTATTTGAAACACACACTATGTTGTTTCGTTTGGCAGAAGTCATATTTACTACTAAAAAGAACACTATATCAACTGTATTTCAGCTAAAGCAAATGCAATTTACTAAAACCTTCGATGTTCACTTCAAAATCATGGCTTCAAAATGACTACAGAAAGAGAAAACGCGTGACTCCTAACTACGCGAATTGGTTTGGGTCGGATGCATATTCGTAAACCAAATTATTTCCCTCTTTTCTCAAAACTATACAATAACATTCTTCTTCACATATGCATTGAATACAACTAATCCTCTTTGCAGAATTATTTACTCTCTCAAGCATTTTCTCCACACACATTACTGTTCCCTTTATTGCTTGTCAATTCAATATACCACTGCACGAAAGCCTGCGAAAAATCTTCGAATGGAATGACTTCGAAAGACAGAAATATCGCAGATGCATCTCTCAGATTTCTTCGTAACGAAAAGGGTACGCGGTATACTGGGAATATACCTAAAACTTAAAAACTATAATTTGTAATTGCATGTGCACGTTATATACCGGAATATAAGGTACACTGCGGAAAAAAAAAAGAAAAAAAAAAAAAAGACAGTCCTTAGCTCCCGTTCTACTGGGCCGATTAACGGCGAAATTCAAATTGCGTTTTTATGTCTCAAAAAGTGCGATTTAGGATATATATTAGACTTATATATAACATTATTCTAACATAGGTATTTTGACACAAAATCGGATTTTTTCTGAAATAGCATGCCAATTTTCTTTTCCACATTTCGATTCAACGACTCAAATATATGCCTAAGTATTAAATTTTGCACCTTTTGGTGCGCAATTTACGGAGAAATTCGAAAATTTATCTTGGCGCATTTTTTCAGTTTTGGCCGAGAATAAGTTACTTGGCGAACTTCTTAATTCATAGCAACCTATTTTTCCTTTCCTTTTTTTGTTTGTACACGAGCGGAAAAAAGGTCATCGTTCATACTTTCAAATAATTTTAACAAAGTGCGTAAACCACGCAATTCTTTACACATTTGGCGTTGTTAAACAAGATGCCAAATTTCAAAACGCTACAATATGTAAATTCAGGTATACCTTAGAAAATTTTGAGTAAAAAACTGTAATTTTTTGCATGTGTGCCTAGAAATACATCTACTTTAAGACGATGTTTAAAATTTTATAAGTTATTATGCAAACATTTCTTCGAAAAATTTATAAAAAATATTTAAAAATACAAATTTTAAACAAAAATCACAAAAAAATGTGTGAATTGTATTTGGATTAAGCCTAAATTTCGAATTCTGGAAGAAGGAATCAAGTAAATTTAATTAAAAAAAACAGATATTAATAAATATATATTAAATTCAATTCACATTAACGAGCTAATATTTTAAAAGCTAATTTTTTAAAAACTACTCGTGGGATTTTTACAAAATTTAGCAGTTCGGCATAGTTTGAGTCGTAGAATCGAAATATGAAGGGGAAGAAAAAAAAAAAAGCATGTCATTTCAGAAAAAGTCCGATTTTGTGTCGAACTACCTATATTAGAACAAAGCTACATATATATAAATCTAATATATATCGTAAGTCGCGCTTTCGAGACATGAAAAACGCAAGTTGAATTTCGTCAATCGGCCCACTAGAACGGGAGATATAGAACTGTCCACCCCCCCTTTTTTTTGTTGTTGCGCAGTGTACATCAGAAAATATGCCAATGTGGCACAGCCCTAAGAAATTTCTGGAAAAGTAGCTTGGCACGCATTAATAATTCGTACAGAAATTTCTCGGTATTCATAAGTCCGTCCAGTCTATCCTAGATATCACGATAAGGTATGTCAGATATCATGTCAAGCTCTTCATAATCATTTTCCAAGAGCTTTGATAGAATTCGCCAGGTACTGAGAAAAAAAAAAGGAATTTCACTACAGAAATAGTATTAGTGGTTTCAAACTGGCGGTCCGCAGGCTGCGTGCCGAAGCTATTTTATCCCGCGGCAAATGCATTGCATCTCGTCAATGCATTTGAGTTATGCGTTTGTTTTTATACAGTTCATACAGATTTCCTACAGATAGCATAAATTCACTACGCAGTGAGTGGACTGCGATACAGTGTTAAGAAAATAGAAAAGAATTAGCAAATATTTCAACAGTCATTAAATTCCAATTCAGCTCGTAACTAGCGCTGGCACACAGCCAAAAGTACATACCCTATATCCCGGCATATAAATACGCACCTATAATTCCAAATTACACTTCTTAATTTTTAGGTAAGGCGCACCCTTTTCTTACTTTACCTTACGAAGAAACATGAAAGATGCATGTAAAATGGTCTTATTTTTTTAAAATCGTTCATTCGAAGGTTTTTCCCTGGCTGAACTGAAAAGCGGTAACGGGAACAATATGTGCGTGATTAATGCGAAAGGCACAAAAATGGTTACATAAAAACAACAGGACACGTAAAATCTCACCTCACCGTAGTGCTTTCCTGCCAGCGGATGGTACAGAAATTAAAATCCATGACTATTTTAAAATAAAGACGTAGTCAAAATGTAATTTCCCAAATGGTGTCATTCATGTTCACGAGAAAGGATGGAAACTGCGAATAAGAAATGTTTGGCAAAGGTATTTTCTCCCTCCTTTCTGCATGCCTTCGTGGTGTAATGGTTAACACACTCGGCGCGTATTCGAGAAGTCCAGGTTCGAGTCCCGGAGAAGACGTTGCTCATTTTTATGACTCCAGCTTTAAAATAACCTATTGACTCTACAGCCTTAAAGAATCCAGACAGTTTTTTAGTTTCGGATATGTTCATATATACTTAGAAATTGTTCGAAGAGTGTAATACAGACATGGCTGTTATTCGAGACAGATTAATGCCTTTAGATCAATAAAACGTTCAAAGAAAATTTAAAACGACAGTGAAATATGTGGATGTTAGAAGATGAAAAATATTCAAAAACGAAGGCAAACGTGTCCATCATGCCAGTCTAGAAACGGAGTGGATAATAAAAACATGGAATGAAATTAAACCCGACATTATTTAGAAGTCAATTTTAAAAATGATATATTTCTAATAATCTGGATGGAACGGAAGATGATTATTTATTTATGGGTCACAGTAACAGCGAGAATGAAGATGAAACAGAATTCGATGATGTACCTGAAGATACAACGAAAGACGAATAATATGACGAACTTTTCATATTATTCGATACTGAAAATTTTTTTGAAGTTCATATGCTATGTATTTCTTTTAAATAAAAGGTATTTGTAGACTTACTTAGGTATCTGTAGACATCTAATTTTTGTATCCTCATCTTTTCCTTATTTTTAAATCTATCATTTTTATATCCGGTGTATAACGCGTACCCGTAAATTTCGATCTTATTTTTTGTATTATAACTGCCCGCTGTACACCGGAATTATACGGCATGTAACGCATATAATAACGCTCTAATGGAAAAAAAAAAAAAAGAGTGTGGCTACAATCACCATGTCAATTAAATGAAAAAATCTGATGTGTACACAACATAACTTCCTTGTACGGAATATAAATTATACGCATTTTGCATTTCATTTAACCTTATTGGATTGATTTAAATCTACTTCGTCGATAGCGCATAAACCACGGAATATAAATTATAGGCATTTTGCATTTCATTTAAGCTTACTGGATTGATTTAAATCTACTTCGTCGATAGCGCATAAACCACGGAATATAAATTATACCCATTTTGCATTTCATTTAAGCTTACTGGATTGATTTAAATCTACTTCGTCGATAGCGCATAAACCACGATACAATAAATGCACTCCTTAAAATTCACTGTATTTGTTTGCCACAGTGACACTTTGAGGCTAGATTCACTTGACAGCGTTACAGCTCATTCATTTTATAACTCAGAACGCAAAAAAAAAATACTGTATACCATCTGAAGAATTATCTAATCGTTGCCACATGTCCTATTGAAATACTATGATAAATCTAAAACTATGTATAAAAGAAATTAAACAAACAAACAAAAACGAAACAGTTTTTCACAGACGATTCAGTATTTCTCTTTCAATTAACTCAGTTCTCACTTCGCGACAAGGCAAAAATACATAAAAACTCATATCTATATTAAAAATTAACGAAGTAAATCTTGAACACTTATTTCCTTGAATAAATTCCAGAATGGATTAAGCATGATTTAATTCGCAATAATAAAAGAAGGCGTTATCTTTGTTGTTGCGAAACTTAGTTTCTCTAGATTGGCAACAAATCCACTATTCTGCTAAGCTTTAAATGTAAACAAACATTGACGCGATCATAACCACAAATTAGGCTTAACTGCACTTAAAAAAACTTTTAAATTGTTGATAATTCCATAATTATTGCATGCAGATTAACTAAGAACATAAAAACTTAACCGAAAGATAAGAACAACATAATTCAATCATTTTTAAAGCAAAAAATGCACAATTTACAAACTTATAAGAATAAAAAATTGAGCTCACCGAACCGAGTAACAAAGCGGATATATACATATATTTATATACTTTTGGTGCGGTCGATTGCAACCAAAATAGGAAGTGCAGCACATCTACATGTTATAGCAATCCTATACACAAAATTTCAACGTTCTGAGGATACTCGTTTTTGAGCTATGCGAGATACATACAAATATGCCACAGACGCCACGAAAAAATCTCTAGAATCCATTTTAAAGCAGTTTTATAATGTTTTGTGGGAAAAGAATCATTTACTTTGTCCTTACGTTCAGGTATCACGCAAAAACATCGTTAAATTGCATTCGATAGCGGTCAAAATAGATATTTTCGTTGAAATACGATACCCGAAATTTTTCGCGATTACAATAGTTCCTTTTTACTTCGTACAAGGAAGTAAAATTACAGACTTAACATGGCAAGCCGCATAACTGGGCTAAGGTGAAGCGTCAGTACAATCAATAAGATTACTCGTCAGCCGATATCTGGTAAAACATTTATATTCTGATCTGTGAGGGTCCCTCTCCCGTTCTACTTTGACTTTCTTTGAGTCAGTCACCAGTTGGTAAGCTGCATGTACAGTTATGCAATTCATATTGCTAAACAGACATGGCTATAAAAGACACACTAAAGTACGGCTTGTAAAACCTCCTTCCTATTTGTGCTTGCCGTTAGATGGGTATTACATCAGTACCAGTCATTTGATATTGTGTAAAATGTTCGAGTGTCGCTTTCATATGAAAATTCATCTTGCTAAATTAAAATAGTAAATAAAATTATAACTGTGATTTTAACTATTAGAGATTAAACTGCAAGCTATGCCTTTTAACAAAAGGTAAAAGAAAAGTGACAGAAGGTGGACGTATTTTTCAAGATAATGGTAAATTACGTACTTTTGTGATGGTGTGAGCAACAAAACTGTTATCTTTTATTTGCAAGCGAATATCAGTTCTTCCAAGAGAATACAATTTATGTTGCCATTACGAAACGAATCATAATGAAAAATTTTAAATGTTAGAAGGTAAACTGTAGAAAGAAAAGGAACACTCTTTTTAAAATCTGGCTTGCAACAACAACAACAAAATGTTTTTTTATGGAAGGTAAATCCAACGAAGCAACAGTTCACACAAGTTTTGCTCTCACGCACATCACTGCAAAAAAAAATCAAAACCCTTTAGTGATGGTGAATTCGTTAAAGATTGTTTGACTGAACCTGCGGAACATCTTTCTCCTGACTGTTAAAGATTGTATGATTATCTGAATCTGAGAAACAACAATTATTTAAAAATAACAGTTTCTCAAGCAGCACAAATAGCGGAACATATTAACTAAACCGCTAGTGATTTACAATGGCAGTTACTGGCATCACGGATATAGCACAGCCTGCCGTTTTTGTACGATAAGCTACTAATGAATTTGAGGTCATTACAGGAATTACTGCAAATGAAAGGAAAAACTGTTGCACAAAATACTTTTTCCAAAATAAAAATTGTAATAGAAAAGTATTGGGATAAAATGGTTGGCAAAAGATGATGCAGATGCTTATGGTTGGTTTAAAAAAAAATGAGTAGCGGTAAAATTAACAAATAAAGTGAAAGAAGAAAATTTTTCGGAATGCAATGCATCATTTATGAAGGTTTTTATGCCTAAAATTTATGGATTATATTATAGAAACGGAGATTTAAACAGTACACTTCTTCCGTGGACGACCTCTGGATCACTGATACGTTTTTAGTATTGCTTGAAGATGCGAGAATGAGCACGGAGAAATTATTTATTGAGGTGGTTAAGTCGAGAAACTGCATTAAAAACGTTTTTTACTTCCTTGTACGAAGTACAGGAAGTACTGCAACTGCGAAAAATTTCAAGTATCATATTTCAAGGAAAATATCCATCTTCACTGCTCTCGAATCCATTTGAACTATTTTTCTGCGTGACATACAGAATGAGAGATTCCTTTTTTTTCCATCCCAAACGGATTACAAAATGGATTAAATATGGAATCGGAAGATATTTTTTCCGTGATATCTGCACGTACGTACGTATCTCGCACAACTCAAAAACAAGTAGCCGTAGAATGTTAAAATTTTGCATAAGCCACTGCCTATAACATGCAATTGTACACCTTCCCTTTCTCCTTGCAACTGGTCATACCGAATATATGTATATACATATGGTCGCCTGTTGCTCCAATCTGCGGGTTCGATATACATAGTGCCACTCTCTTACTCGGTCGGTGAGCTCATTTTTGTATTCTTATATATTCGTAAATTGGGCGTTTTTTTGCTGTAAAAGTGATTCAATATGTTGTTCTTATGTATCAGTTAAGGTTTTTATACCTTTAGTTAATCTGCAAGCAACAGTTGTAGAATATTCTATCATTTAAAAGTTTAAAGTGGTGCTAAGCCTAACGAGACCGTCATTTGTTTACATTTGCAACTTTTAGTGGAATAGTGAATTAAGTCAACTGGTGCAACAATTTTAGTGTCTTTTTGCACAGTATGGCCAACAGTTAACTTCCAATTTTGTGCACCGAAAATTTTGTCTCTCCGAACTGCTTGTTTTTGTGTAGCATCTCTAATTTTAATTGCAAAATTTGCTTTTTAACTGTTTTTCACTGTATATGGTGTTTTAAGTTTTTCTGTACTTTATAATTTTTAATGAAGATTGCGTTTTTATGTATTTTTTTGCCTTGCCGCGAAATGAGAATCGATTTGATTGAACCAGAACTATATTTCTAATGAAATTCGAGGAAATAAGTTTAAATGAAGTGCAGCAAAAAATGGGTATAATTTAATTGGCCGTACAAGAAAGTCATGCGGTCACATAAGATATTTTGATTTAACAAATGAAATCAAAATTTGCATGACGCGAAATACCATCGACGAGCTGCATAATGATACACGGATAACAGATTTGGCATTTCTTGTTGATTTGCCCAGCCATTTTAATACTCTCAATAAACTGCTGCAAGGAAAGAATAAACTCATCACTGATATGTAATTTTCTATTAAAACTTTTAAACTTAAATTGCGAACACAACTGAAATAAAAAATTTCGCATGTTTTCTATGTCTTAAATCCCGCCCTATTACTCCAAATGAAGTTTCAAGAATACGCAAGAAAAATAGCTTTATTACGACAAGAATTTGAAGGTACATTTAAGGAATTCAAAGATTTGAAGTCCGAGTTTAAATTACTTTCAATATTATTAAACTCGAACATGAATAAGGTACCAGAAGATCTACAAATGGACCTACTTAATTTACTTTCTACTTAATTTTATTCGTGCTTGTCAAAAAATAAATATCCTCAGTTACGAATTTTTGCAATAAGAATAATCGCTTTGTGCAGGAGTTTGTTTTCTATGTGAACAGTTCTCTCTCTCTTTTGTCCCCCCCCCGAAGATAAAAATTAACAGGTCTAACAAAAGGGCAATTTCGGTTCTATATTTTTGGGCTCTTCTGACAGTCTTGTCGGGTAATCTCTACTTTAGGGTACCCCTTTGATTATCGCCAAGCTGTTGTTTCATTTATCGCCAAGTTGTTATTTCATTTATCGCCAAGTTGTTATTTCATTTATGGTAACCTGAGTATTTTACGGTGAATGTTTTGGAAACCCTATCATGACGTGATTGGTTACAATGCGTGATCGCGCTGATTTTGGACCTGGGTGAATATTTCTCGGAGCTTATTTCTGCGTTGGATGTCGGCTAAGAAGTACGTAGTTTATTTTGTGCTTTGTAAAATGGCTGCCGGTGGTAATATAACCTGAAGTTTCTGTGCGATCTACGAATGGAAAAGAAAGTATTGATAGACTGGTGTGCAAATGAAGGTTTCAATGGCTTCGTTCATCTCTCAGAAAATCACGCAGTAACAATCCAGAAACCGGAGCTCATATTAACTCTATCGAAGGTAAATGGAATATAAAATGGGATTTTCGAAAGAAACGTCACCAATAGTCCGGCACTAAGGAAGGTTATTTTAATTGTTACTTTTATGAATTTATGTGGCGACGGCAGCATACAGATTCTAGTTCAAATAATTTTACACAGTTTTTGGATGCTGTTAAGGAATTCTGTGTGCCACATATAGGAAGACACAGAAATTTCTAAATAAGATAAGTCTGTATTTCCTTTTTGTACCCCGCAGATTAGATAAAATGTATTCCCATTTTTATGTTATTTATTTCCTTGTTTTATTTTGATTTAAAATGTAGTTTATTTGAGGTTATATATATATTGTTTGTTTTACTGCATTATGTTTGGACGTTATTTTATTTGGGAGGGCGCTGCAAGTAAACAGGAACGGCGCCAAAAAACTCACTACTTTTCGGCAAGGGGTACTCTGAAATATATTTTTCCCGTGTCTTCCGAATACAATAATTTAATATAGAAATAAAATACTTATGAGTGTATGAGAACGTCTATATTTATTTGTAATAATTTGAACAGAGTTCAAGAATAAATGCCCTAGTAATTTTTAAGGCATAAATATGGATTTTTAATCCAACTCTAGCTCCATTTAATTTGGATAATCGAAGCTGTACTGCATCAATTTTGGTGGAGTCCATACATATGAAACAAAAAACCTGAACCTCAAAAAAATTGGGTTCGCAATACTCAAGGCCAATTCGCGTTCGAATGTGGCCAAATTGTGTAAAAAGAAAATTACAGCCTTTGCAAAGCGTCTCGTCGTTCGCTTCAGTAGCTGTTCCAAATTATAAAAGCAGACACGTTGTTGACCCAGAAGACACACGTCAAATTGGACACAATGCGTCCGTGTCAAACCGGATAAAGTAATTTATCCTACCATAAGTGAAAACAGAGTAATGATTGTTATATGGGAGAAAGAATGTGACAAATCATCCATTTCTCTTACAAATCAGAAAGAGGTTTGTTTTATCTTACAGGAAGTTTGGGAGTTTTGGACCGAAAATGAATTGCATACAATTCTAGATGACACACCACGCAAAAACGAAAACGTTTTGACTTTTTAGGTCTTTTTTTTTTTAAATATAAAGTTAGTATTACAACAAAGCGTTAGTATTATTATCATTTCGACAAGACACATTGACTAATTTAACAGCATTTATTCATTTAAGATCTAAATGGTCGCATCCCTAGTCTTAGCATTAAATATATAAGGAACTTCCTTATGCCAACCACTTCTCTAAGTCATAAATATTTAAAGGTAAACTGCGGAAAAAAAAAGGGGGAGGACAAATCTATATCTCCCGCTCCGATTGACGAAATTCAAATTGCATTTTCCATGCAAATTCTTTCGCACCAAATTTTACAAAATTTAATATTTAGGCATAATTTGAGTCGTAGAATCGAAATATGGAAAACAATTGACATGTTTTTTCAGAAAAAGTCCGATTTTGTGTCAAAATACCTATATTTGAACAATGCTCTTTATATATAAATCTAACACATATCCTAAGTCGCGCTTTCGAGGAATTTCGTCAATCGGCCCAGTAGAACGGGAGATATATAACTGTCCCACCCTTTTTTCTCGCAGTGTGCCTAAATTCAGACGGCCTACGTAAACATCGCGTACTTGCCAACCTAGGTCACTCAAAAATCGGTAGAATTTTTTTAGAAATCGGAAGATTTATTTTCAACAACAAAAAGATTTTTAAATGATAAAAATGTATTTTTTTAACAATGAATTAACTTCAAATCGTTACTTTTAAATGCAAACATTACATTCTGCATTAATAACCTTTTGGTCCCTTGTTTCCATAGAAAAAAATTAACGTTTCGTTTATTTCAATAGAACTCATGTTTTCCTTGTTTATGTGCACGAACATGCTTGAGAATATAAGCCTTTCCACTGTGCGAAATCGAAAAATCGCAATGACCAACGGTACACATCGCAAAAGCATTGCATTTCCTTGAGGAAATATTAGAAGGAAAGTCATCTGCGCACGATTTTTGAAAAATACCTGAGTATTTTACCTTTTTTTC
The DNA here is from genome assembly GCA_000611955.2 of Stegodyphus mimosarum. Classification (NCBI taxonomy): domain Eukaryota; kingdom Metazoa; phylum Arthropoda; class Arachnida; order Araneae; family Eresidae; genus Stegodyphus; species Stegodyphus mimosarum. The sequence goes on along the minus strand of KK116633.1, from coordinate 161,376 downwards.
AGACATAACTAATATGAAATATTGTAATTTCTTAAACTATTTCTCGAAAGCACGTACGTTCACACATGTTAGTGACAAGATGAACGAAATAACAACCTCGATCTTGCTTTGTGGTCATTGGCTAATATGTGCAGATGACACGCAGTGGCACTCGATGCTCATTGGAGAAATGGAACATGATGTTTTCGGACACGTGCTCTCACTCATAAAGCAGAAGCGCGCCATAATTTCTCACTGAAGAAACTACTATGGTTTTCTGTGCAGTCTAGAGAAAAACCAGGTGCTTTCAGAAATCCCAAATGACTTTTTTGGGGGGATGCAAATAACGAAGTATTAAGCCAAGCTACATAAAAATCGCGAGAAAATTTAAGAATAAGAGAAAGTCGGGAGAAATAGAGTGTAATTCGGGTTGGCGGGAGAACGGTTGGAAATCGGGAGAGTTGGAATCTCTGACATCGGTATCTGCGCCTAAATTCAGACGACCTACGTAAACATCGGTATTGAACATCACTCCTCTAAAACTATCCTCTCTCCGTGACAAATAAAAGTCTGAAACTAAGATGGGTCAACTGGCTAAGAAAGAGTTCACCTTAATTGTTGAAAGCCGTTCTGGCAATTTTTACAGTGAATGATGTCTTATGATAAACTTTCTGCTTATATCATTTCAGATTACAAACCTATAATATAATATTTGTATAAAAAATAGTTAAATTTATCATAGTTGGCAGCTAAACATGGGGGGTAATGTTAAGGAACATCCCCACCCCCCACATGCATATATCTGTTTCGCTTAGATTTCCAGCAAACCAGGACGTTATAAATCTTCGCCGCTCAGACAGGAAAGCGGTTAGTGATTCTTGACTGCCGTACCGAAGGGCCTGGTTCGAATCTCGGAAAAGGCATGGATGTAACTTGTCCGCCCACCTATTAGCTGCCAACAAAGGGATCACAGCTTCCGACCTACAGCCAACGCAATATATGCGGCTAGAGCCCGCCATTGGAAAAGAAAAATAGTATGTTATAAAAGGGCCATGTTAATGAAATACTTCCTTGTGTAACATTAGGTTAAATCTATAATGTTCCCCTTTAAAAATAGTTAATGTAGTACAGTAATGCGGCAGGTCAGTTAACTGCATACCTAATCGTGAAGCCCTGGTATCCTGTCCTGTCATTTTCTCACCCTTCCCTTAAACAGGTTCTTACAGCAGAATAGTAATAATAACAGATAATATTTAAGAATAGCAATAAACGATCAGCGAACATAACCTCCGACGTAAATGAATAATGACATGACGCATACGGACGTAGCTGCGCACATACGGACGCATATGGACGTAACACTATCACAAGTTCTATTTTGACATGTAAATGCATAAAAAATAGAATGATAGATTATAAAAATTAATCGTTGGAAATGCTTTATTCTTTAAACGAGAACACTGTTATAAGAAATAAGGGTACTTATGCATTAACGCACCACTTTGGTAGAAGTCGCCAAACTCTGGCAACCATACTCATAACAATCGTTTCAGTCAAGCAATACCGCCATTTTCGTATGCGTCCTTTTACGCTGTATTCCAGGTTTCAACGGTTTTTATAAACAAATCGTGATATTCTTTTGCCTTAGTTTTAAAATATGAGTTTGTGAAATTTGCCAGCAATGGAAGAAACTGCCGTAAAATTTCTGCACGAATACAGAATTTCGCTGAAGATCTTCTAAAGGATACAAACAACAAAGAAATGTGTTTCCTAACAGCCGCTGCTACCAAGGATAAGTAACGAAGTAATAAGTTTCCGTAATTCTCTTATTTCTTTAAGCGAAAACAGATCGCTGTGTGCTTCGGGACAAAAACAGCGCAAAAAACTTATAGGAAGGAGATTGTTAGTGTTTTACTTTTTTAATGGACCACGTAATCCTTATTTAATAATTAAAATTTGTATTTTAAATTGCTAAAGTATGTTTTGTTTTCATATGTTGACAATGTTTACCGACTTATGATAAATATCGATAGTTTCGGAATCTTTCTTCAAAAAAAAGGGGGACGAAAAACGGCTTGCATCCGATAAACAACAACTTTACCATGTGTAAAAAGTCGTCAAATGCGCCAATGTGGTTTCATTAATACGTAAAGTACTCATTTAATTAAAGGTGGCCAATTAATCAACAACGAGTGAAAGCCAACATTTCTTCAAATGGATTGAATTATTCCATCTTTATTCTGGCATTTCTATATGAATTAATGTAAATAAGAATCGAAATATCGAGTTCGCGCATTATAAAAATTTGTTTCGGGTATTAGCCTAAAATGGAAAAGAAAGATTTTAGAGTTACAGAAAATTTTGCTTTAAAATAACAAGTCGCCTCCTTTTTTATACATTTATACAATAATATTCATAATTTATCATCAGATTATTAGGCACTTGGGTTCGGAAATACCGAAAGATTAGCTTGCAGAAAATTAAAGATGTCAGACAAAATGAATAAACCTCAAGAACCCACGAAACAGCTATCTGACAGATTTCGGAAAATCTGAAACACAGGAGGAAAGCGGAAAAATCTTTCAACGGTTTAAATTACTTATAATTGTCGCTTACACTATTTTCTAACCACATGCTATTAGCACGCTCTTCAGTCATTCAACAAGTTTAAAATACGATGATTCGCATACATTGGAAGGACCGAATTACCTCAGAGCCGAGTAGCGTGTACTAACGCGAGAAAAATGGGACTCCAAGCTGCTTCCCTACTGATTTCAATCAACTACATATTTACCAACAGCTAATAATAGTGGGTAATGGATAGGTTGTAAAGATGTTGCACAAAAAATGTTTCATTCTAGCTAGCATTGACCGTGCATTCAAGGGTCAAATTTAATTCTGCAAACTGGTTCGTAAGTCAGCTTACATCGTATCTTATTTATATTTCACAGCAAATCGTAATTCTAATTCCATGTAAAAGGTAATAGCCATCTTGATGGAGCACATGTAACATTTTACCGTTAAATTTTGCAACTTCAAAAATTCAGCCAGCCTACAGTATTAATAATCTTTTAATATGGATATATATCTGATAGTAACAACAGATCATATCTATGAACTTTATCGTGGCCAAGAGGCAAAGATGGAGCGTGTCATTGACTTAGACACATATTAGATGACAGTACGAATTTGTCCAGCTCCATCTCAGTGTCGATAAAGAACATTCCTGGGGAACGAATCGGAGGGCATCTCACCTCTTTTACCCTACTGAAAGGACTTTCGGCTCGACAGTATTTTAAGTGGCCTCATGCTGCAAAGACAATATAATACACTTGTATCTTCTCCGAGAATCGAACGCAAGCACAAGGCAGCCGGTTCCTCTATCACCATGCTAAAAGATCAGAATAGCATGTTAACTACATTAAACGATTTAGTTTACCATATTAAATGCAAAAGTTAAACCAAGAGCTAAAGAGCCAACTAACTAGCAATCATTTTCAGAGGCGGACGTCCTAGGGAAATGGTAGTGGCAAGAAGTTTTTCACTACACATATGAACTTCTATAAACACTTTGATTACAGAATTAAAAACACGAATCAAAACACAGATGAAATTACAAAAATGTCAGCAAAGAAAAATTCAATATCTGACTGGTTAGGACCGCTGAATATCGGCAGGTCGACCTGGGCTCAGACCTCGGCAAACAAAAACCTATGTGGGGTTTATCGTATTGTTTTCCAAGTGTTACGTGAATACGAGTCTTTTTCCATTAGAAAAGCCTCCACTACGGCATTTCTCTCCTCAGGCAGATAGTCAAAGAATTTTTACGAATCATGGTAGCATACACATCCAACGAATTCTTAAATATGTAAAAACAAACAAAAACATCACAAAAATCGGTACTCTTCACTTCTCAGGACAGGATTCAGAAGTGCATGTATGTCTGCATGTACGTGTTCATATATGCATATATATGCAAGAAAATGCTTTAACTACTTTTAAAAAATAATGGGCGATCTCAAAATTAACATTTTAAATTTGGTGTTCTCCTCCTGAATTCATCTGTTCTTCCAATTTCGAGATCATTCCAAATTACGTAACGCTGCTTGAAAAAAGATAACTAAAAGTAAAGCTAACCAATCACAGCTTTTGATTCACATTTGCACCTACGCAGTATAAATTCTGCTTCGCGAGGAACTACTTTTCTTTTCACGCAAACATATCTGCGCCGATTATGTTTCCCTGCCTGCAATGACATCGCATATTTTTATCTGTGCATTTAAGAAATTATCGTAATTGCTATGATTAAATAGTATATTGTCTACAAGGAATTATTCTAGTGTGCCTGCAAATAAAGATGATAACTGGCTGAATTTGGTTTTCCTCTCTCCTTACCATTCAGCCATCGTGACTGTGCTTCGAAATTATAACATATTATATACGTGTAGATACGTATGTATGTATACACACATACATACGGCTATACAAGCATACATACGTACATACATTTCTGAATCCGGTCCCGGATAACAGAAGAGTATCCGGCATAAATGTGCGCATAAATTATTAGCAGACCCTCCCAAAATCGCTATTTTGTGAATTTTTTGTCTACTATACTCGTATAACGGTTACTGCATCCACTGCCCTATAATCCACCTAGTCAAAGTACTTCTCATCATTAAAACATCAAAACTGTCCTTTCACTTACATACTTTCTAAAAGATGCTACACTGTTACTGGTCAACGGCAAACAAACCATTTCGAGTTGGTTGTTCACCAAAAACATCATGTGCTCAGCACAGTAGTTGAGAAAGCATTTTATTATCTTTACAGCTCTTTTTAAATTTTCTTTTCAACGCGTAACTCCTGTTTCAGTCATTACAAGTTTTCCCACGATCCAAAGAAAAACTCAAAAAAATCCGAGTACAAAGTTGGAACTTCTACAAAAGGGAGGTTTGTGATAAAAAAAACCATGAGACAATGGAACAAATACAAGGTCAATTGTTTTCCGGCAACATGAAAAAAAATTTTTGTTTGTTGCCACATGCATCCTAAACGTTGGCTTCTTTGGCTTCTGGAAATCACCTGTCATTCATGACTTTTGGTCTGCCAGTAATCTCGATTTTTATGGAGCAATTTTGATCCCGCTCTTTGGTTGCATTAATTCAACGTATGGTTTCTCGTAACCATCCATCATTGCCTATCGGCAATTTCAATCTTTGTCCCTTTTTTTGTTTGTTTGTTTGTGTTTTTAAATGGAGTTAAACACCGGCCCAATGTATATTTAGAGACTTTCTTCTCCTTTATTTTTAAACTAGTTTTAATAATTATTTTAAAAATAATTTTACTTTGGTCTTAGCTTTAGGCTTATTTAATTACGTCAAAGCACTCGAGGGCTATCTGCCTAATACTTCGGTCTTGGTAGTTGTTAGGTGAGTAACTGGTTTCACAAAGCATTCGACAATTATTTATAGCAGCAACGTTCATTATGGTAAAGAAATGGTTGAGGATACTACCGAAGAAGACTCTCATGGAATAAACTGAATTCCATTGACAGCAAAGCATACTACGGCTGTTTGCCTGAATAATGCCTTCGTGGCAAAATTTCAAAGGGAAACTAGCTAACATTCGTGTTAAACAGCAGAAAACCATGAAAAGGCTGATGCCTTCAGCTTTTTCCTCGGGATTGATTTGAGCTTGGATCGAACTACTCTGTTACAGCGCCCACCAGTCTCCGACAGTTCAGCGGCTGGATCCACTACGACATTGGTGGGCGTATCCTCAGGAAAACGACTCGCACTTACGTCACAAATGAAAAATTTATAAAACTGCATTCAGTTAGCCCTTCGGTTGCAATCGAACGACAGACAAACAACCAGGGGTTAGCAATCTTGTTCACTCCGACAACGGTGATCCTTCTGGCATTTTTCCTAACCAATGGCGGGCCCTCAGCCAACCTCGGCTTGGCCACTATTAAGGCTAGGTCACTTTATTGTGGAGGCACCTAATAGGTGGGCCATCTTTGTCTCCTATGAAGGAACAAGCAGTTACAACCATGCCTTCTCCAGGATTTGAACCAGGGCCTTTAGTATCGCAGTCGGCTTCCCTAACCACTATAACCGTCTGGGTGGCCTCCTTCTGGCAATTAGTTTTTATTATTTACGAATAAGAGATTCGAACTGTAACCGAGTGTTTGTAGATATTGTACAACAAAACATTTCATTAAAAGAAACAAAAAATTACATCGTAGCGAAAATATCTTACATTTCTAGAACATTTTTTAAAAAATGCTATGCATTTGAAGTATTTATGTAAACACCAAATCGAGAGCGACAAAATTCCTGACACTAATACCTCACTTACGAACTTCTTTAATATACGAGCGTTAAATAAGTTTCAAGAAATTAATATTAAAAACTTAATACTTTGAACTTCTATTTTTTACAAGGGTGAAATTTAATTAGCTACAATTTCATTCTAAGAGTTCATTCTAGAAAATTCAATCGGAACTTTTAGTATTATTTGTATGAATACATAACTTGAATATTCTTTCATAATGCTTGAAACTTCCTATTGAGTGACTGATTTTAAATTTCCTAGACTAATAAATTTGAAAAATATCGGTTTAGAAACTAACTACGGTTTAGGGAGCAAACGGCCAAGCCCAGATTTCAGTCCCGGGCCTATAAGTGTAGACATGAACCTTTGTACGTATTATCTTCCCGGATGTGTACGCTAGGCACATTCATTCAATCGCCAGAACACTCCAGTGGACCACTAACAGATGGGAGGGAGGGTAATCAGGCTGCCGATTTACCGGACCATTCATGAAAACGGAATGATAAAGTTACATAATCCTTAAAAAAAATAATAATAACTGCTTCACCCGCCAAAAAAAATTCTAATAGACATTTTTATGTGAATTTGAATTCAATGCTCCTGTTCAAATACTACTATAAACATTATTCTTTGCCATTTTTATGCGACTTTGAATTCAATGATATTGTTCAAGTTCTACTGTAAACTCTGTTCTTCGACACTTTTATGCGAATTTGAATTCAATGATCTTGTTCAACTGTAAACATTGCTGTTACAGTTGTAACTGTACACAAGTTGTAACAAATGCTGCAGTTTTACTTAAATTCTGAGTTGGTGTACCTGAATCACAACTGGTATACGGCCCACCTGCGGCCCAGCGATAGAAGCCACTCAACAGCTGGTAGTTTAGTCCAGGATTGGCTGGATGGGAGTTTTCATTCTTTTCCCCGTATGTAACGCGGATACCAGCCAGTTTTCCTTAGAATACATCCACAAGGCATCCCTCAACTTTCCGTACAGTGCCAAATGGCGGAGCACGTAATAAAAAGTTATAATAATAATAAACCGGTTGTACTGCAGGGTTCATTGTCTACTGTCAGGTATATCTGGAGTAGGCGGGGAAAAGTCTTTTCTTCCAACAGTCAACTAGTTATTAATTTTGGGAATATTTCTTTTGCAATAGTTAAAATTCTAGACGACCACAATATTAAAATAAAGTCTATGCAATCTTTTATTACTACACTGCATAGCAAAATACTTAAGATGCCAAGAGTTGTAATGTGTTCTTAAACCACAGACAAGAAAGAGGGAAGGGGTGTTGTCTATAAACACATTTCAGTCAAAACACGGTAACGATGTAACGTTTGCCGTTAATCGTATTTCGACACCTAAACGACAAATGAACTCCCAATGAAAGTTTAATTATATAATAATTACAAATCATCATACGCTTTCCTTCTCCATTTAATATCGGCAGTTAAATTCATAATACGAAGCAATATAAACAACAAAATGTCAAACAGTTAAATTACAATATTAGGTTTACAAGAATATGTCAAATTAAGGAAATTCAACATCCTGCCTTAATGATTATACCTAATCTATAAATATTCTTTAACCATTTAGGGACTTCCAATATTTAATAAAGTTTCAGAGAGCGGCGAACATTGTTAATATCATGTAGCTTGTCGCAAAACAGCTGGCGTTTTAAAACTTCAGCTGGCATGCTTCCAGTCTGACAAAAGGGGGCGGGGTATGAGCGGAGAAAGTGCTAAGTTGAATCTCTATCGCAGTAGTAGTTGACACTGCGGCATCAAAAAGTCAGGAGGTAGTGTTACTTTCTTAAGAAAACAAGCTTGATATATTTATTCTGAACGAAGTATAACGAAACGCAAACTTGCATATCAAAATCCAAGGCTCCCTACTAGTTTAATATTTACAATTCTTACATATGGGCCTTATAGAGTTTTTCATACAGGTCTATGTTAAACTGACAAATGCCAAACAATTACGCATGTTGCGAGATATGAAATCCAGTGCTGTGAAAGCAAAACCAAGGAAACATTTTAGTCATAAATTAATAAGTTCTCTAGAAAAATATAATTTGTTGTGTATGAAAATAATCTTTCAGAAGGAAGTTACAAGAAATATAATGTATCGTGCTAGAATTATGTAATCTAGGCTAACTACTTTTAATCTTATTGATTTAAGATCTTGAAGAAAACCTGAGCACCGTATGTTACAAGAACTGATGCAGTGTTAAAGCACAGTTGTTAACTAGAACTATAATCTCATATAGTTTCAAACTACACAGACTTTTTTTTTTTAAATAAATAATTAAAGACAACAATTTCTGAATACATTAGAGCTAAAATCCTTTCAACTAAAAATGCTGCAAACTGTTTTTTCATAAACACACACATACATTTATGTAAAAATACATAAATTATGTTCCCAAACACTAGAAAAAAACTGAATGCATTTACTAATATTGCATTTTCACATCAAATAATTACTGAATTTTTTATGCCATTATAAATCTTACTTAATTACCTTAGTTGAATAATGAAGAAAAGTGTAAACCTTTTTCTTCCAACACTTTAATGGCAGAATTTCGAATAAAATTTTGAACATCTGCCTCAATTAAGAAAATAAACATAAAAAAACTTATAAATCACCCTCTTTTTAAATAAATATATCACATGAAAAATAAGATAATGATTAAATGTTATAAATACAACTAATTATAAAATGGTCAAAATCATGATAATAAACACTACTATGCTATGAAGGATATGCAAGGTATTAAAAAGCATATTAAGAGAATATGCTTTTTAATACCTTGCTTTTTAATACCTTTTTAAGAGAAAAAGTATATCAGGATTTTCATACATAAAATATTTATGAAAAATATAAACCTTAAATCTATTGAAGACATTAACATTCATTGGAAGCATATTAGTATTACTTCTATTGAATGTCTTTTGTTTACCATAGTACCAAAACTGCTTTTCTTTAAAAAATAAATTCGCTTACACATTCAGAACTGTTTGGCAACATATAAACAAATACTCATATAATAGTTTTTACAGATTACATCCTCTATATTCACAAATGGTTCTTATGATTATCTTCGTATAATTTAAATTTCATAGTATATGGTCATTGTATTTTGTATATATTTGAAATTAATACTGTCATCATTCTTCAGTATGTCAATTTCAATTCATTTTTACTTAAGTAATTAATAACCATCAAGTATGTGATCTTTACGTTGATTTTGCATTCAAAATGAATGCAATGTACTTAATTTCTAGAACTATAACTACCCGATAAAAGGAACTGCATACAAACCCTTAATTTGTTTTTTCTTCACACTGATGTACAGTTTAGACATTCTTGTGGTTGATTAAGATATGGTTAAGATAATTAACCATATAAGAATTAAGGAAATTAAAATAATTCAGAAAAACACCACAAATAAAACTAATCACTAACAATTCATAGTATAAACACAAATAATTAACTCGTAAATATTTTTGTAATGGTATAAAACAGACTGTATAATAATATTGTGTATGTGTATGTAATAATCTGTACATATATTAAATATAATAATAGTATAATTTTCTATCTTTATATAACTTTGGCATATAAGATGTACTTTTTACTGCGAAACTTAAATTTGTTTTTTATGTGAAAGCTTTTACCTAGGATAAAGTGATATACCATGAAGTACATTATGATTCTAAAACAGTAAAAATCCTTCCATATCATTCAGAACTTGATTATATACATGTAAACAAGTAAATCAACTGCATCATGAAATATAACAAAGTTCAAATTAATAACTGTAACATTTAAATCGAAAGTATCTATGAAACACTCCAGAAAACAAAAACACTAAATAAATAACTTTTATTATTTAATACTTTATGAAGACTGGAAATATAAAACTAATATACGAAGATATTCTCATGTTGAGCAAACTAAAAAATACAACTAATAAATATGTATACTTTGCAATGATGAGTTATTTCTCCATTCAAAATTAATTATAAAATTAAATACATTTTTCAAAACGCACTTGAAGTTAGACAATTGCTAAAACTGAAATAATATCTGCAATACTTAGTAATGATTTAAGACTCACCTATGACTACCACTGTGAGGCAGAAGAGAAGAACTGGTGGAAATAACGTTGAATACAAGTTCCCTCTCATTTTTGGAATATTTTTAAATTGTTCTGAAGAGCCAGATGATAAATACTATGAGAAATTTTCAGTTTGATTCGCCCGCTTCACATGTTTAAATAACAGAAACGAGCAATAATGAAAAATTGTTCCAATCGTTCTACACAAAGTTACTCTGACGGGAGTGCTTACAAGATTAGTCCCGAAAAAATGAGTTATTTACAATTCTATATCAGCTTTCTTATTAATGCAGCAATGAGGAAGAAATTCTTAATTAATAAACAAGCACAACACAGACATTTTTAACAAGTTAAGCCTAACTACTTGTTAGAAGTTAAAAGGTTGCGCGACGTAAATCTGATGTCGGTAGACTGAAGTCAGATCGATCGCAAAGTGCAGAACCAAAGCCGATACAAATATCTGTCCAATACATATTTGTACTAGTTGAATCAGATGTTCAATTAGATGCTATGCGATTGCTACAGGAACATGTATCATTGTACAGTTGACAAGTTAGTAAGTTCCGATTTATAAAGTTCCAATTCCCTCCTTAAATCAAAATAAACGATTTCACATGTTTGCTTCGAGTTTCTGAATAACCTTTCTGCTGCGATCACAGTAACATCAGCTCTAATCATAAACCTGCATGCGTATACTACTCGGTCGAAGATGCACACTTCGACTGATAACAGTAACTATGTGATTTTTAAAACACTTCTCGACACACAGTACTACACAGAGTTCCGCAACACGACGCAAACTACATCACTTCTCAGCAGGTTTCTGAGACGCCCAGTTGAGCTCGCTCGAACGTTGGATGAGTCCACATTTCTGAGCAGGGGGTTTCTTTTCTACTTTTCCCGATTAGGTGCGCTTTTAGCTAAACTTCTACCACCGCCATATTAGGTCACAATACCGCAATTAGTACTTTGAAATGTATGGAATATTGGAAAGTTTTTCAAAGCTGTGCAATGTATAAAAACCTTTTTTTACTCGATTATTGAACTCTATTTTTGGAAACTGGGTGATAAAGCACTTACTCATGTATTTTGATCCACAGAAATTTTTGCATATGGTTTTGATTTATTTTATATAATTTTAAATTTAATTCTTGAATTCCGGAAGTAGATTGCTTCATAAGAATTCGTCAGATAAAAATTATTTGTGCGTGCTTAAAGCTGTTTATTTAATCTTTTAAATTTCTGTTCTTCTTAGACGGAAAAGCAAATGGAATAGACCCACAGAATAAAGGTTAGGCGATTAATGTACAGGAGGCACTGCTAAAGAAAAGATGTCTTTATACTCCGTGAGAGTGGATTTCTCACCTTCTCCCGAAAGCGCGAAATAGTTACGATGGTCATTGATTTACTCTCGAAAACTCGTCAACTGAAAAATACTGACCTAAAACACAGGATTTTTAAAAATTAATGTAACAAATTTTAAGGAATAATAAAACACATCAAAACACCTATATTTCTTTACAGAATGCATTGGTTATACATTAAACGATTAAGCACTAAATCACGTTTCCCGTTTCTTTCTAATTATCATCGGCTCACCAGCGGCCGAGCAGTAAAGTCGCTGAACGCTGGTAGTTCAGTCCGAGGCTCGAATCCTGCGAACGGGCTGGTGGCATGGGCGTTTTTGTGGTTTTACCCATGTGTGAACGTGTATAACAGCCATTTTCCCTTGAAAAGTCCTCTATGAAGGAATTTCTTCCCTTAGGTAAGATAGCCTTCGAAGCCGTAAATCACATAAACCAAACCAAACCAAACCTAATCATCATTTAGTCGCAAAATAAGTTTATCTTCTCCGCGCCATGTAAGCTGTTCTCAGACAGCTGCTTTTCAGCGAAGCGCAAGGTCTTTTATTTAGCTTTCAAATTTAACCAGTCTTATTAATTAAAAAACTAGGCAACTTAAAAGTAATAAAGGCACTTTTTAATAATTTAAATTTTTTATATAAATTAAAGCATATTTAATTTATAATGCATGCTACTAATAACTTTTGTGAATATTTCAGCTTTATTATTATTTTTTCCAATGGCGGGCCCTCAGCCGACTAAGGCCAGACATGGTGGTCACTTTATCATGCGGGCACTTAACAGGTGGGCCACCTTTGCCTCCTATGAAGGGACGGACACTTACAACCATACTTTCTCTGGGATTCGAACCCGAGCCCAGTATCGTAGTCAGCTCCTCTAATCACTATACTGTTTAGGCGACTTCAGCTTTGTTATTGTAATTAATAAAAGATGAGTGTTGCTACTACGTGAAAAAAAAAAAAAAAAGATCTTTTAACTAATTTTTCGCACAATCTATCGCCTAGCTGTTTCTCAGAGTGCTACCATTTCGCAAAACTTCGAATCTAATTTAGCGTTTAATTTATTCATTCTACTACTACTTAACAAATAGGGAAATTTAAAGCTAATAAAGGCGTTATTTAATCATTTAAACTTTTATTTTACTTTTTAAACGCTATATTTCTTCCTTCTAAATTGCCATCGATTCTTACTTATTTACTTATTTACGAAGACTTAGTTATTTCTTCTTCTGCCTAGTTCAACTAACGAGGGGGTAGGGGAATAATTAAAAAAAATATCTGAAAATTTTTAGGATTTTATATTATGCCCCAAGGGTTTTTTTAACGTTTTGTGTGTTACCTTTATTTATTAAATATCATGTTCTTCGCACTTAAACCATAAAATTCAATTCACAGCAATATCGCAAAACAATTTTAAAATGAGACTATCTTTAGAATTTCCGATACGCAGTCTCGCGCGCTGGAGATAAAAATGTTTTTTCCCACTACAGTGTGCCATTGCTCGCTTTGAAATCGTTGAGGCTTTTTAATAAAAAATGGTTTAAGGTTTACAAGATATGAAATCGCTAATAAAACAGATTTCAAATTTGGGATTCCAGATGCCCATATTTGGGTGGAAAAGTTCAATATCCAAAACTTGATGGCTCTAGGGGCCGTTGTTTTATCACAATGCGAGAAACATACATATATATAGATTCTTCATTATTTAATTTCTTTAAATATGATACAGGGCGATAATATCTGGTTTTAACAATTTGAAAAGTGAAATGCCGTTCAGAGTGAAACGCCACAAAATGCCAAAACAAAATTAATAGCCCTTAGGGCTAACAATTTTTTTCGAACTTGTATTTTTTCATTAATTTTGTAAGGAATTATCTTATTTTCTCGTACGCATTCTCGTGGTGTTAACGGAACAATTTACCAGCCGGCCTTGCTTCAACTAGTAACTATAGGAAGTGAGCCTATAGTTACAAGTTGAAGGAAGGGTGGCATTTGTGCATTCCCAAAGGTACGTTAGGTATTGCCGGGTGTTGCTAACTTTTAAGCACCAGCGCAATTTCGATTGAAGAACACCCCGTTTACTCCACTAGCAGGGCAGCTTACCAGCGTTTAAGCGTACAGCTAACATGCCCCCACCAGCAGTTGACTCTCCTAAATAAAAAATCTGGAGCGAATGATAAAATGGCAGATCAGACAGGCCGAGGAGTTGCTAATATATGCTCAACAACTAATATTACACTGTATATGTGCATAGGTTAAGACATATTGCTATGCTAAGATACAAAACAACTTAACAGGTAACAATGAATGTACACTGCGCCTAAAAAAAGGGGGGGGGGACAGTTCAGTATCTCCCGTTCTACTGGGCCGATTGACGAATTTCGAATTGCGTTTTTCATGTCTCGAAAGCGGGACTTAGGATATATATATTAGATTTTTATATAGCATTATTCTAACATAGGTATTTTGACACAAAATGGGCCTTTTTCTGAAATAACATACCAATTTTCTTCCATACTTCGATTCTACGACTGAAATTATGCCTAAATATTAAATTTTGTGCGACATTTACAGAGAAATTCAAAAATTTAATCTGATGTTTTTTTTTTTTTTTTTTTTTT